>JAHWFP010217676.1:15324-43876 GCA_023313725.1 Lithobius niger | reverse complement strand
AAAAAACAGTTTCCAGCAGGTCTCAGGCTGTCTTTAGTGATACGTTTACGATGCGGAATTTAACAAAAAAGTTAACCATTGATCTTTATTCTGAGTGTCTTCTGTTATCCAGAATGCAGAAGTTGTCGCTCGCAACTATTTCTTAGTCGGCATTGCTGAGGCTGCTACTACACTGCTGCTATGATGATGGAGTACCTATAGCTCCCGTGTTCGGTATTAATAAATGTAAATGCATTGTTTGATTTGTATTTGCATTGTTCACGATTTAAGAATTTGTTCACTGAACCGATTTTTTTCCTCTTTTTTTAACTGCTTATGCGTATAATTCATAAAGCAGTTATTGAAATTCAGTCGGGGAGAAAAAGGGTCTTGAGTCGTGAGCTATTGTTTAATAACGTCATGTCCCACTCCAGTCGTTTATTTGAACGGGTCATGCCTATCACCTTTAGCGTCTGGCCGGAAGTGACTGAAATATTAGTCAATTTATCATGATTTCGATTACAACACGTGCCAGCAAATTGTAGGCGTTGTTATTGAAGAGTTTATGGTTAAATCGTTTGCATATGAAGGGTTATAGTTCCTTGACTAAAAATTTTTGCCAATTATGTTTCTGTATGAAAAAAAAGTTGAACCGGAACTGGCCCAGCTTATTTCAGGTTTTGATAACATGCACGGAAAATGCATTCTATCTGTTGTTGGGCTATTGGCGACTACTTTACGGTTCGTCGGCAAGGCTGTCCCAGTATTCCATGCGTATTGGCAATTCGGGTAATTATGTGGCTGCTGCTAATCAGGTAATTATTGTATAATCGATTATTTAGTGCAACCGTTTTTGTAGTATCAATTCGACAAACGTGTGAGGCAACAGGATAGTGCGTACTAGGTGCGTAGCCAACGGATTTAAAAGGCAGGGGCAGCGCTACACAATAAAGGCAGAATTATAAATTCATTCCACGATCACTTTCGATAGTAAAATAAACTATAGAGGGAACAAGTTTACTTTATGCGGCTTATGGGAAGAAAAAGGGCTGCTTACCGATTGATCTCTCGTTGGGGTAGAATGACGTAAAATGATCAACTGAACAACATTTTCGCATAAGATTTTTGGGGCAAAGGCTTCATTTGGTCGTCAGAAATTATTGAAAGCCGCACTCTTTGCGCTGACGGACGAGATGCCGTTTTCTTCCCATGTTCCCAGCTGATATTTTTTTCCCGTAAACAGTTCAGATAGGTGGGTTGTTATTGTCAGTTTCGTGTGGTTTTGTTATTACTGTCGGCTAGGTTAGGTTGGAACTGGTTTCAGCATTTCACTTATGAAGTCATGAACTGGTTGGGGTGTGGCGTTTCACTTGCCGAACTTTCACCCAGTATCGTGCTTTCCGGCGCGCGCGGTGCTAACTTTGGACCTTCACTGCACGGCCAAACGGTGCGTTTGCCCCAAAAATGGAAGAGGAAAACATTAGTCAGCAGGTAATTCTTAGTCCATTAAAAAAAAATCAGACGAGAGCCCGTTTTCTTCCCATGTTTCCTTTATACGCACATGGCCCCAAAATTCGAAAAAAGAGAAAAAAAACCTACCTTTAATTTTCACGGAAGGCACTACAAATTGATCCCAAATTGCGGAAACTCGCTAAATCATTATTATCATAACCTAACGAATTAACTGCCCCAGTATGAAACGCCAAACCCCAACCAGTTAACTACCTTAGTATGAAATGCCAAACCCCAAACTTACCTAACATAATCTAACTGACAATAAAACACACCCACACAAAACCACGCGAAACTGACAATAACAACCCGCCTATCGTAACTGTTTACGAAAAAAAATATAAGGTGCCCTGCCGGCCCTGCGAACGAACGCAAATACCGTATAGATGTATGGATTGTGGCGCTACAAATCTACTGTTTTACGTCGTGTTAACACATTTCCGCGCTCTAAAACCAACTGTCTCTGTATTTAGGAATGTGTTGGAGCCATTTGGAATCAATATCGTAAGGATGTCGAGTATATGCCTAACGTAAATTTTAGCCCAATAGAGAGCTTTATCTTTCATCTATGAAAATAATAATGTTGGGATTTTTTGCATAAGCAGTTTATGTATTTCTTTATGAAATTCTTGTTTTTTCTTCAGATGAACATCAGCTTGCCGCTAGGTGTCATAGCGTTGTTTGCTGCCATTGCGTGTTTAGTTCCGACGGTTCACTTACAGAAGCAAGTCTTTGAAGAAATCGGATGCAGTGGAGTTTATGACGACTCCGACTTTAGGCAGCTGAACGCCATCTGTGCAAATTGTTCTTTTAAATGGTCCAACGATTTAGAAATCGTTACGAAGTGCTGGTCAGTACATGCTTGTTAAATTATCTCTAGAAATGAACGTGGGGTTAGTGCTCTCATCCCCCTCCCATGCGTGGAAATATGAGGAGAAATGAATATGCAGAAAGCTTTCTCCGAAATTCCTGTAATACTTGGAATTCTTGGAATATCCGGTAAGAGAATCGTCGCTCATATTCCTAATATAGGGGTGATCCTCTTCTTGGCTTTCCCGCGTTTTGAACTGTGCGGCCATTGAGTATTTTATATTTTTTTGCAGTACTTGTCCTCCACCCTCCAATCCACACGCATTTGTTAAATTCGTTTCTATTCACTGAATACCCGCTTTCCGAGTTATTGGCCCGGAAGCAACAATGGTCTAACAATGCTTTTTTTGAAAACTGCGGGCCAATAACTACTTAGTTATTAGCCCGCACTTTTGAAATCATTGAAGTATCAACGAACCATTAATCGTTGTTGTTGTAGTGCTACTGCTCTTCTTAAGTGTGGTTTTGAATTTTTATTTGTATATTTATACACGACAGAGATATAAGAAAACGTTCGTCACTATCTGTAGACTAAAATGAAACTATATTGACAGCCATACGATACGCCTACGATTAGTGCAGGCATTTATACGCATAAATAATTTTGTTCGCAAATCTTTCTTGTAAGACACTTCCCCCTTCGCCCCACCACCTGTCAGTTACGCCACTGTCAGTCAATAATATACTTGTACTTTCACGAATGAAACTATACTCACAGCCATATGGTACGGCAACGACTAGTGTTGGCATTATATGCATAAATAATTTTTTTCGCAGATCTTTCTTGGAAGACACTCCCGCGCCCCCCCGGCCTGTTAGTCACATCACTGTCAGTCAATAACATGTACATTCAAATAATATAACAGTTAGCCTGCGACTAGCTAAATTGCCGTCACTGTCTCATTAGCAGATGCGGATTAATTTTATTATTTATACTAGTTGTGCCCGTGCGCATGTACCCTTCCCCTACCCACCACCCGCACATCCCTGCTCCCCCTTCTCCTGCCGTACCCTGTTGCATCCCGTTCCTGCATTCCCATAGTGTGGGTTCTGAATATCTCTCCGCCTCCCTCTGGTACCTCAGGTGTTTGGTTTTTGGTTTTAAATTGATCAAACCGAGGACCGAACATGTGAATGTTTCCCACATATGCCCTCTCCCCCACAATTACTTTAACCCCCAATCCCCACACTCCTGTCACCTGCCGGATTCGCATACGTGTCACCCCATACACGCTTGCCCGAAAACGTCGCCCCGTGACATTTCCCCTTTGGTGCAGTCCCGGAAAAGTCGCTGGCGTGTGTTTGACTGAAGGTTAAAAACAAAAAAAACTTATCACTGAGAAATCCAGCATTCAATAAGTTAATCCTTTGAAACAATTCACTTCGGTTCCGCGCATTGCCCGCCACACACACTTGCCCTGGCACCCTCTCCCCCACCCCCCGAAAATGTGACCCCGTGGCATTTCCCCTTTGGTGCAGCCCCAGAAAACTCACATGCGTATGTTTAACTGAAGGCTAGAAAAAAGTCCTAAGAAATCCAGCATTCAGTAAGCAAGTAACCCTACGGTTAAGTTCAAAGAGTTCAAAGGGTTTAACGAACGTTAACCACTCCTGGTCATCTGCCCGAAGCCCTAAGGCCCTTACGGTTAAGTTAATCTTTTGAAACAATTTACCTCTGTACCGTGCAATGCGACATTGTTGAGAGCAACGATTGTTGCCGCCCACTTAAAAACAATTCAACTTCTTTCTGGAAGTGAACATTTAGGAAATAAATGCGCCTTTCCATCGTATCAGGCTGCCAATTTCGACGCCCGTCGGAGGCCTCGAAATTAAGAACCAATCGTCGGTTGGTTTAAAGTTGTCTGGTTTAGTAGACACGGTTTTTTTTTTTAGCTCAAACGCAGACAATGGCACAGTCCACGCGACTAAAACTTTGTAGCCGCTTTTGGTACCACAACAATACCAAAAGAAAGAAAGCCGAAATCCCAACCTTTGTTTAAGCCTTCGTGCGGCATTACAGTCTGACGTCCTAAACACAGCCGTTAACGCCCTGTGCGAGAAACTTTCCGCTGATGCAAGCCCAGAAGAAATATGCAATCTCTCATCCCTAATCTCTTAACTATTCCAGAAAGCAAGCTTTGCAGCTTACCATTCCCTCAACTGGGCTACACGAGCCCTCTTTAACAACACACTTCTCCTTCGGGAAGTAACCCTTTCGTTCGCAAACAACCTAAACGTTTCCACTCGGCACCGGCTCCGTTACCAACCTATTCACGAGTCGGACACCCTGTTCCCAGGCCTCATCCCGACTTGTTGCCCCACATCTTGACATCTCAAGAACACCAAAACCACTAAAACACAACACCTTGTCCAACCGCCCCTTTCAGAGGAATAGACAACCCAATCTCCGTCCCCCAGTGGACAAATGGAACAAAGCCACTCACACACCACCCTCTAACAAAGCTAATGACAACTCGTCCTGTCAGCCGATGAACCAACAACCCTTTCGGACCGACACTCCATGCTCCTGCTCCGGCCAACGCAACCAACCGCAACGAGCCACAACTCCAGATCGAAGCAACCGCATCTCGTCACCAGGGGGCAGGAGCTCCTTTTGTAAAACCAACAATAACACCTCCCGCATTTCCTGACTTCCAGTTAGGGCGAGACTCAGCCTCTTTCTTCCCTCTCTGGCCGTCAGCAGCATGGTTTCCACTCCTTCTAGACCTAGTAGTCGACACTCCAAGAAGTCTACCCCTTCTACCAGATCTTCTGTCACAACAGAAAGGATCAAGCTACACCCGAACCTTCCAAACTATCGTCAAACTCCTCAAGAAGGCAGGAATTCATCAAGAAGAAGCAGAACGCATCGCCTCTAAGGCAACCAGACTCCACCAACTGCATGTACGACAGCCACTGGTCCAAGTGGATTCATTGGTGTATCACAAAACATACAAATCCAGTCGACCCCCCTTTACCCGACCTCTTGAAATTCTTCACAGATTTGTTCAACATCGACAAGCTGAAAGGGTCAACTATCCTCGTCTACCGCTCCACCCTAAACTCGGTCTTTAAAGCTGCCAACAGAACCGAACTACTTGACGACTATTGCATCTTGGCATTACTACGATCCTTTGAAAACGAACGCCCTACAACCAGACGAATCGTAACCGACTGGGACCCATCCCTTGTCCTGCAATCCCTAATGGAAGAACCATACGAACCCATGCAAGACAGCTCTCTTCATCTCATTACTCGCAAAACTGTCTTCCTCGTGACCCTGGCAGCCAGCCTAAGATGTTCCGAAATACAGGCACTCTCTGCAGATCCAGCGTATTGCATTTTCGGCCCTAACTTCTCCTCTGTCACACTACACCCAGAGCATCCTTCATAGCAAAACAACAGAAACCATCAGAACCATCAAAACCGATCACGTTTCCAACCCTTTCCAACCCCGTAGGCAACGAACCTGAACGCCTTCTTTATCCAGTCAGAGCAATACGCTTCTACCTAGCCCGAACCCAGCATGAAGACATCCGTAGATGCAGAAACCAACTCTTTCTCCCTGTTGACCTCCAAAACGGTGAAACTTCAGCCGCTATGGTATCACGATGGATTAGGAAAACAATCGAAGCAGCTTACGACAAACAAAACATGAGGCTGACGGCACATGAGGTAAGAGCAATCTCCACATCATGGGCCCACCACAACGCCACCCCGATCGAAGAAATCCAGGCGGCAGCATCCTGGCGTCATCAATCAACCTTCACCTCCCACTACCTGAGAGACATGTCAAGGGAAGAAACAGGACTACACCGACTGGTCCCTATCGCCGCAGCCAAAACTGTGGTCAAGCCCCCTTAAGCGCTCAGAACGAAGCAGAAGTAAACCATCCAGAAGGAAGCAAGACCTATAAACAACGGTCCTCTTCAGGACCACCAATTCCTACGAAAGAAATACAAATTGCTATTTTCACACTGTTCTGAATAAAGTGCAAATTTTTTCTCTTCTAGATAAAAAATTTTTGGAGACTAAGCCTGATTGCATCCCGGGGCGCCCGTCAAGGCAGTGCCCGCCCCCAATTTTGACCAGGTCAACTGATAATGCTAAAATTATCAGGTTAATAAATTTTGGCAATAAAGAAAGAACATTTTGCCGGCCCCCAGGCAGGCCGGCTAAAAATGGTTTCTTTTTGCCTAAAACATACTTAACCTAACACCCGCCCTACCTCCACTCTCAAGTCACCGCCCGACATATTGAGAATAAAATGAATGCCGAAAGCGTCCACGCTCTCGCTTTTATAAGGGAGGACTGTGCCGCACATGCGCAATGGGACATGCAAGCAGGAGCCTGCACACCGGAAGAAACCTCCAGGAGAACATCACATTTGGGAATGCTAAAATTATCAGGTTAAGTATGTTTTAGGCAAAAAGAAACCTTTTTTAGCCGGCCTGCCTGGGGGCCGGCAAATGTTCTTTATAAATGAAGAATAATGCAATAAAGAAGAAAAACACGTGAAATCTGAGAAAGGTATCAAACAATGTTAAAAAAATTGTGTATGCAAGACGCAGAATTTTATAGTACAATTATAGTTGACGCACTAACGTATTATCTGTATTTTTAATTCCTCTAAAATAAGATCATACTAAAATACGACAAGGCAAAGGGACTCAAAATATTTTCGCCATATAAAGTAGTGATGTCATATCCACATTGGCTGCCACCAAGTTTGCAGTCCAGTCAGAGATTACTCAAGCTTAACTGACAAACACGGTTGTCCCTTCTATGCTAACGGCTTATACGTTTAAAGAACCCCAGACTAACCCCATTGTGTTAAATACTAGTGCATGTGCGGTAGGTCAGGGAAACGAGTTTCAGTTTAGGTTCGCAGAAAGAAACATGGAAAAAACACTTGCAGTGACGTATGCAACGTTATTAGTGGAGTACCACAGGGTTCGGTTTTGGGCCCATTGTTGTTCGTCCTGTTTGTGAATGATCTTACTTCAAATTCTTCTTCGGCATCCCAAGAGAAGTTTGCGGACGATTTAAAACAACATACACCAATCCTTTCTCCAATTGATAATCTGAACCTTCAGGATGCCGTAACTTATTTCTCAAAATGGACAACTGGCTGGCAACTTCCACTATCCGTCGACAAATGTCATCGTTTCACTGTGGGCACAAGGGGGCCCCAATTTGACTATTATCTGCATGATAAGAAGTTTAATTCTGTTGAACTTGTCAAAGATTTAGGAATCTGGTTCCATTCCTCATTAAAGCATTCTATCCAATGTAATAAAATCAGTGCCCAAGCCCACCGTCGTGCAGCAGTTGTGCATCGCTGCTTCTCCTCTGGAGATCACTCGATTATGACCTGGGCATTCAAGGTCTACGCGCGACCACTTGTTGAATACGCAAGCCAAGTCTGGTCACCAAACCAGCTTGCGGATATTGACCCAGAGGAATCGGTTCAGCGCCGCTACACGAAGTCGATCCCAGGACCACATAATAAACCATATTGGCTTCGGATGTTGAGTCTGGAAACTCTTGAGTTGCGCCGTTTAAGGGCTGATCTTGCCCTGGTGTACCTAATTTTGAATGATGTGCCAGCGGCTTGTCTACCTTTTTTTTGAGTTGGTTGGGAACACAAAATCCCGTGACCACTCTCTTAAACAGAAGCTATCACCATCCCGTCGATTGTAGTAAGTTTTTTTTCTCGGTCCGGGTTGCACCTGTTTGGAATGCACTGACGGAAGACATTGTCTCGGCTAGCTCGGTACAGACTTTCAAGCGTAAACTTAATGATTTTAATCTGCAACCTTTTTTATCCCGTCCAGTTTAATCGTTTTGGTATATTTTCATCTGACTTACGTTGTTACTCTTTTAATGTGTCAATTAATTGTCAGTTGTTCCACAACTTTGTTTAACATTTGGTTGAGTATCAGTGGCAATGGATGTTGCCCTTCCCATTCACCCTGGTTTCTAGAGATGAACAGGGAACTATTATTATTATTATTATTATTATTATTATTTCGCTTGATCATGTCTGGACTTTTAATCTTCTTCACGTGGAATATTTGGTCTGCGGCTTCAGCTTTTTTCTCTGTCCTATACTTGAAAACACACGTTAAAGGAATTCTCCAAAGTATAGTGCCCCGGCGTAACACATCACTGTCAGGCTGATTACCGCTGCTTCAACTCAGCTATAATAGTCAACATTAGTGAAGCAACTAGCGGAAGCCCGTGCTACGCACGGGTGGTGTTTAATGCACCGTTAAAAACACTGGGACGATTTCCTTCCTCATGTGTTTGTTACGGAATGCGTGTATCCCGTCTGTGTTTTTGCGTACCCTGGCTAGAAAACGGTGTTTTTCGTTTGCTTCCTTTCCCTCATTCAGCGTATCCCTTGTTCCGGAGTCCATACATTTACATTTACGCGACAACTCGATTGAGGATTAAACAAACGAAGCATCAACAATGAGGAAGAGGGCGAGCGGGCTCATTCTTCCCACGGTAGCAAAGAAAAAGGACGAGCGACCAACAATGAAAACGGATATGTGCTCTATCAATTACCTGCGGCCGTCTTGTGGCGGCCGTCTCGTTGCCGTCCATCCTACGCGACAACTCGATTTTATTAATAAAGATAGTGTTTGTTTCTAATTGTTAGAGCGTACATCCGTTTCATTGTCTGCCGCTCGCTATTTTTTTTTGCGACCGTGGTAAGAAGGATCCTGCTCGCCCGCTTGCTGATTGTTGAAGCTTCGTTTGTTTTATCCCTAACAATCCGCGGCCTTTCAGTGCTGGAAACACCGGTTCTCGTCAGATCCCCGAAGTTAAGCAGCATTGGGCTGGATTGATACTTGGGTGGGTGACCGCCTGGGAATCTGGCTGTTGCAGACATAGGGCCTTAGGGCTTCGGGCAGATGACCAGGAGTGGTTAATGCTCGATAAACCCTTTGAACCTAACAATCCCACAGAAATAACTCAAACCTAACAATCCTTTCAGGTCTGCTCCTAAGCAAAATATATATATATAACTAGCGTTATTTTACAGCCGTATTCCTTCCAAAGGTCCTTTCACTAACACAATTCTGGTTGTGCCTAAAATAGTAAATTAGAGGACACCTGAAGCATTCCTTGGCCCGTATGGCACTCAGCACAGCGTTACTGCATACGTCATTGACCCATAGAGTTAGAGAAGTTTGGGACTAAAGGAACTTTCAATGTAAACACTCTAGGGAGAAAATTATTACTACTGTGGATCGCAACTAGTATAGAGAGCGCCATAGATTTTTCTTGGACTTTTGCAATCATTCCGGGTTTAGGAAGAAATTGCTTTGTATATTTTACATAGCCTGGCGCTTTAAAGTACGTTTAGTAAATATTCGCTAACAAAAAATACACAAAGAAAATGTAAGTCTAACGTGCAAATATAGGCCTAATGACACGTGGCGCTATCTAGTATAGTGTTTTGCCGTAGTACCTAGCTGTGTAGAGAAAATATCTGCGTAGAAAATAGCTGTGTAGAGAAAATATTAATAGCAGATATAATTAACTCTGCTATTAAATTATACACCAATTGTTCAATACTTTAGTACTCTGTAGCCTAGTAAAGCCTGTTACGGAAGAACTGTTCCTGGAAGAAAACTTCAGCGTTTTTTTTTTATTGTTCATCGTGTTTTGTTTCAGGGTATATTTCTTGGTCACTGCCTGAACGCAGGTCGGATACCTTAGTTATTTATTGTTCTTAGGGCTTGACGACACTAATGCCAATAAAACCATCTATGGCATTTTCATTTAACACTACCTTGACGATCTTAAAGGTCGATCATAAACAATGCCTTTATAATTGTAACGGAGAAACTGTAGGACACTATTTGGTTCGATTCGATATTGTAGACTTTATTTTATTTAGTTATTTCATTATGTTTTTTGAAATTTTAAATGTGGTTCGAAGTGTTTCAGAAGATAATGAAACCACCAAGTTTAAGCTACAAAAATTTCAACTTAGGAAACTATTAGGCTATTACGAAAAGAAAAAAACATGAAATTGACGTAAAAAAAAAACCATGAAAATGTATTACAACCTAAAACTGACTGAAACTAATAAAAAAAAAAAAGATAGCCTTACTGGTTTTAAGATGTTCAGATGAAAAAGTTATTGAAAAAGTCTACAACATATTTTTTTTTTCAAAATTAACTGAAAGTTCATTTAAATTGAAAAGAAACTAAATCGCAAACATTTTAGATTTTTAACTGCATTATAGACTCATGCCAAGAAATACTTCTTAATGGTGAATAGAACACTTAACAACTATTTCACCTAAAAATCCATTTTATTAGTTTCCCGTCAGTGTGTATGTCTTTATACACGCTAAATTTATCAGCCGCTTTTGTAAATCTCCGGCTTGTTGCCCGTTTTTGTTGATTCGCTGGTACTGATGGTCTTTTTGCAGCGCCCCACTAATTTACACGTCCCACTATTCGTCACGTATTTTGTTTGTTTAGGTCTTAAAGTAAGTTTGTTCTATGATTATTTGTGGCGCATTTTGTAAACCTACGATTCTTGTAAACAAACGTGCATAAAAATGAAAATCTATACACCTTTTTTTTCTTTATCTTTACAGGACAAAATGTTTTACTAATAAAGTGTTTGAAAGCTGTGCAATTACGGCCACTGGAAACCGGGAAACAGAAAAACAACTCCTCCATGCTAAGATGACGAGGTTAAGCGGGAAACAATGATCGTCACTTCCAGTCGACCAACATTCCTCCATATTCGTTATTTCCAGTGGCAAGTTCCGTTTCCGAAAAAAAAAACCATCTATCCATTTAATACATTTTTATTATTATTATACAAGAACCTGTTTACTGTGGGAGAAAAACGACGGAAAAAAAATACACAAGGACTAAAAATAAACTCAAGACAAACTCGTACAAAAAAAAATGAACTTAAAAGATTTACAGAAGGAATTAAAGGATGCCAGACGTTTTAGGAAAAATAAAATGTCCGGCATTCTTTAATTCCTTCTTGAATTCCGGTAAGTTAATTTTTTTTTGTACGGGTTTGTTTTGAGTTTATTTTCAGTTCTTGGGTATTTTTTCCTTCAACAATAAACAGGTTCTTGTATAATAATAAAAATGTATGAAATGGATAGGTCATCAAAGGAAAGAGAAAGAAGAAAGAAAGAGAAAAAGGAGAATTTTATGAATGGAAAAGTTGAATCTCGTAAAAATCCCTTTTGCACCTTCTTATGGCGTAGGCTGCTTTGTCGTCGTTGTTGAACTGGTGTGTTATCAATGGATGGAAGCTTAAAGGCTTGAGTCTAGCTAACTTAAGCCTGACAAGGAGGTGTTTCCAATAGCTTCGTGTGCAACTGTGACGCCATTCAGCCGTTGTTATTTACTATTTTGTTTGGTGAAAGTTTTATTCTTATTTGCAAAGTATCGAGATTTCATGAATTGTTTTGTGCCATATCACCATATTTGTAAATGTTGATAATGTTTTATTCTATTTATGGTATTTATTATTATATTATTATTAAAAATGTATTATTTATGATGCAAAATTTTGTGTTTCAATGCTTGTAGTCAACTTCGTATCTGCAGAATGTGAACTAATATAAATCATAAGGTCGTCTGGAAAAAAATTTTGTTACAAGCCCGGGGGGGGGGGGGGGGGATGGGGCAAAGTCCCTCACAAGAACATAGTATACATATTTTTTTGTCTTATTCTGCACGGATCATAACTTACCCCAAAACTAACAGATTTTGATATTGCAACAGATCAGTTACTAAGTTGGTACCTTGAAAAAAAAAGGAAAAGCTCCGAACACTTTACAGTGATTTTTCGTGGCCGCTAAAAGAGTTAGTAAAGTGATTTACACTTAATACAATGTGATTTCCCGTTTCGCAGAATCATATTTCGCAGAATCCCGCTTAGCAGATAATAATTAAACTAAAAAGGCATTTGTAGAATGTTATAAAATCAAAGCTGGAAAATGCACAAATATACATTAAAACTGAATGTTTAACTCTGAGATGAACCGAAACGTAGAGTTTAATGTATATTCGAGCACTTTCCAGCTTTGACTTTGCAACACAGCAGAAAATCAAATGGATTAAGATTTTTTGTGTAACGGGAATTCCCGTTTTCCAGATCCAGAACCCCATTTCGCAGAATCAAAATATTTCTTAAAAATTCAACATTGGTGAAGTTAAAGATGCATTCCTAATTGGAAGGAATTTGTGATTAGTTGTGGTTTTGGTGTTATATGTCTATCTGCAGAGCGAGGCACGTATTTGAAAAAAAAAATTATTCTGTGAAATGGGAATTTCCGTTTTGCAGAAAAATCTCAATTTCGTTTTGATTTTCTTTGAAACGGGGCATGACCAATACAATAATAGGCTTTCAAACTCTCTTAAATACAAAAAGAAAAATTAACACCCGTTGCACACAGCATTTTATACAATAGAAAGAAATAATTTAAGATTTACCAATTTTAGTATCATTTCTTATTACTAGATGTCGTTGTTAGGAAAGTGTGTTAATTAGTTTAACTTGTATATATTTTTCTTTTGAAAAAGTAAACATTTGATCATAAAAGGCAAAAATATAACATTAAAAAAAATTATAATTAAGCTGCAGTCAGGTTGTCAGATTTTGCTAACGACATCTAGTGCAAGAAATGATGCTAAAATTGATAAATCTGAAATACTTTTATATTTATTGCATAAAATGCTGTGTGCAGTGGATTTTAATTACTCTCTTCGTATTTTAGAGCATTAAAAAAGGCATAATAACTTTAATAAACAAGTTTAAATCACATTAGTTGCCCTCTGAACACCGATCTAGAAAAAAGGTATGGCGATCGGCTACTAGTATTCGAACGGTATTGAATTAAACTCTGGTTCATGAAACAATGTTTTTCGTTATATGGGCATCTCACTGTTCTAATAGAAATAAACGAATTATTGGTTATTTGCTTCTGTACAACCCGTCATTCGTTGCAAGTCAAAGGTGATTCAGTTTGTAACGTATGATGGTCAGAAGTGACCAATCCATAAAACATTTATTTCTATCAGCGAGATGTTCATGAGAAAAACATTCTTGAGCCAGAGAATAGTTCCTGTATGTATAAAGTTAACGTTGCAAATTCGATGAGTCGTCCAGGTAGCCGTCAATTTTGCCACCAGTAGCGCTGCGAACACCCCGAAAATGGATTGCTCTAGCATGGTGATTGAACTGTGAAAGGTACTCGTGACGCGCGATACGCGAATTTCAAACTTAAAAACACTGTATTGACAACAAATTATTAAAGTTTAACAACAGTGGCTACATGCTTCGTATCTCTTTGTCCACTCGATGTCAAAACAAAGCCTCCAGAGGTTTATACCCCCTTTCATACTGGGGAAAAAGTCCGGACCTAGCCCGGGCCATCCCGGACCTGAAGCTGACCTTTCCACACTCGACTCCGACTTGAGTCCGGACCCGACCCCGACTTTAAAGTCCTGCTCGAGATCGGGACTTGAGACGCCGATCCCGACCCCGTGTTTCAATCTAGAAAAGGTCGGAGCACGGGCCCGCGCTTTAGGGGAACGTTTTGACTCTTGGAGCACTGATACGCAATAGCGAGATAAAGGGAAGGCAGGGGGAGAGGGAGGGGAGGAATCTACAACGATGCCGCCGAGAGAAAGATTAACTAAAGTCCGTACTTGGACACGATGTCGGAGTTCATTGTGGAAAGGAGTTAGGAAGGAAGGTTGTCGGGTTTTGCCTATGGGCACAAGACGAGGCTTGAACCCTGAACACTGCGTTTTGCCTTGTCTAAGCCTGATTTCGAAAACTAGCTAAAGTTAAACTTAAATCTTACTGTCGGTCTAAGCCTTTTTCCTATCACAAACGCGGTAGGGGGTAAATTTTGCCGTAGGCAATGAGGGGAGACAAAAATACCACCTTCAAAACAGCGTCCCATATAGCATCTCTCACTAAAGGCAATATGATTTGGAGCGGGGTTGAGATTATTTGTGTCTAAGCCTAGTTTACCCTCGCCAGAGCGCGATCTTCAAACTTCGATATGGGTCTCCGTGGGTGATAACCTCGAACTCGTAGAGGGGAGGTATAATTGCGTCTAAGCCCAATTTTTAACGTGATAGGGGTCATTTTACCTGGTTCCAAAAAAGGCTTAGACATAGCACTAGGGGTCCAGTGTGGAAGCTGCTTTAATTTCATGAATTTTAAACAGAAGACGAACCCTGTGTACTGTACTGTATAATTACGCAACGGCGTTTTCTATTCTAATTAAAAATGTGTTAAACTATCTTTTGACGTAGCAGTAAATCGTCCGAAGACTTCGAGAATAGTCACCATCACCATAAAATAATGTTCGTTTAGTGCTGCAACACCGGTAAATATAATAAGGAGAAGATTACCACGTTTTTGTGCGTCCCGATAACACTAATCACTGCTATGATTAGGGTAGTTCGTTCTTCGTCCTTTCACTTCAGCGCATCTCTTGAACGACGTGTCTCGCGTGCTACGTGAAACCGAGCGTTAAACCTTTTACATATAGTTAGCGATGCCCATAGAGATCTCTCGACAGACTGTTTCGTCCTTGTTTTGGCTCGTCAGTAGAGAATGCTCTGTGGTTGTGAGCAGCTTGATTTTTTATGTGATCAACTGCCATTAATAGGCCTAAATGTGGGTGTATACCATTTAGTAGAATGGAGCCCCATATACGAGCAGTAGTTTCTGCTTTTTAGCAGCTCCTGAAGCCAGTTCGGTTTTGAGCTTGTTAATTTACCACCAGCCAGGTGTCTGTGCTCTTATCCACAGTGTCTACCGTAGAGCCAGGGCTATCTACAGTACTAGCCGGATCTTGGATGAAAAATAGCATACGTACGCAACTGGGTTGGAAAATATGGCCGCTGAAAATGTCACTTAAGCGATGATTCGTTATGTTGCCTCTTTCTGTTAACCGAGGGCGACACCGTCCGTACAAAAATGCAACGTTTCTTCCCTTGCAACACTTTCTGGCTAAACGAACGCTTCGTTTTTTTTTTCAAGCACAGAGAAATAGCTTAACTACGGAGCCCTGTAGAGGACATACCAAAAAAAAAATTAGTCTTGTTATCTCAACATAACCAATTCGTTATCTCGAGATAACAAACTATATTACAACTTCCGTTACTACTTCTGGTACTACGTCCTTTACTACTTCCCGTAAGCGACTTGACCAATTCATTATCTCGACATAACGAACGAATTTCCGTTTCTGCGGTCTTACTGGAAGTAGTGACGGAAGTAGTACCGGAAGTAGTAACGGAAGAAGTAATATAGTTTGTTATCTCGAGAAAACGTTATGTCGGTTATGTCGAGATAACAAACCGATTTTTTTTTTGGTATGTCATTTACAGAGCTCCGTACTTATCTGTGGCTGAGTGATAGCGTAAAAACTATTTAAAACAATTTATAGATTAAACCTTGTATAGAGGCCTGGTGCTTAAGTTTTAATGTGGCCCTATTCCTCCCCCCCCCCCCCCGTCCTACAGAAATTTTTTTAACAATAATTTTTTTTTTTGTAAAAACAGCATAAAGTATTTTTTTTTAATTTAAGGCTGCTAAATATTAATTAAGTGGTTCTCTAGACTGGCTAAAGAAATTAACGGGTGGGGCTTTTTTTATTTTACTTTTATCCAAGATTTTTCAGATGCGTGCATGTTTTTTTTTTTATTTATCAAACAAAAAAACTTCAGTTACTTGTATTTTGTTAAGGAGTGTAATACAAATGTTTTAATGCCTGGTGCAGCACGCAAATGTTGCATATTGACAAAAGTCTTTCTTTCCATCCAAGTTTTTACTTGTGACAAGCCTCTGAAAACCCATTAGATTCGTTTCAAGGCGATCATGTAAATGGAGCAAAAAGCACATCCGGTCATCGGCTCCAGGAAGAGATTGGTGAAAGAGTTGATTCGTAATTGGAATATTTTTAGACAGTGTCATCTAAAATGTTTCATGCGCTGACAAAAAACGCTCCTGAGAACCACTTAATTAACTTAAAGCAGCCTAAAATAGTGCCTGCTTTATTTTCCCGTGACCGTGAGGCCCCCTTGAGGCCTGTGGCCCAGGTGCTTCAGCACCCAAAGCACCCCCCTTAATCCGACCCTGATTTAAAAATACTTTAATACATAATAAAAAATTGTCACGCAAATCTACGTAAAATTAAAATTACATTTTGAAAACCGTCACTAGATGCCAACAGATGTAGCGACTCTCCATACAAAAATTCACCGATGCGATTTGCCAATTCCCGAACAGACCTCAAAAAATGGGCCAGTCGTGGCGTCCATTTTGTCTACCCCCTCTAATTCGTTGTAGATCGGGCCAGTTAGTTTAGTGTCCATGGTAGAGCCCAAACAAGGGCAGAAGAGTCTGTCTAGAGATATCTAGCAAAATTGTACCACTCTCCTTCTGGCACTACGGCTAACGCTGGGTGAGCGTCAAACAACAACAGCATACAGCATTTTATACAATAAAAATAAAGTATTTGAGATTTACCAATTTTAGTATCATTTCTCCCCACTAGATGCCGTTGTTAGCAAAATCTGTTAACATGACTGCAGTTTAATTATAATTTTTTATGTTATATTTTTAACTTTTCTGATCAAATATTTAGGGCGCGTTTACGCAGCGACTCGCTTTTGCATTCTCGCAGCTAGAATTCAATCGCGATGGCAAAGGTGACATTGCCATGGTAACAACGCTAAATGGATTAGCTAAATCCGACATCGTTTCAGTAAATACTTGCAGTCTTATAATCCGTGCCAATAATATAAAGAATTCCTTATGACGAAACAATTTTCCCAAACGCTTCTGAACTCACGTTATTTGCTGTTTTCGTTGCGAGGCGGCAGACATAAAACCGTCGAAATGTTGGAATTTGAGGTGATTTCTAGCTTCTAGCTGCGAGAATGCAAAAGCGAGTGGTTGCATAAACGTGCCCTTACTATTTTTAAAGAAGAAAATACACGTCTACAAATTATACTAATTAACGCAATTTGCTAACAACGATATCTAGTGATAAGAAATCATACTAAAATTGGTAAATCTTAAAATATTTCTTTCTACTAGTTGTCTGATTCCCGCATGCGTGAGCAAAATACTTTCCTGGGAAAACAGACTGCGAACCCGCTGCTCTTCGATCCCCTATTCATCCCCCACCCTCTACCCCACTCCCCCATTCTTCCCCCACCGTTCTGTCCCTCTCTCCTTTTTCAGTGGAGGGCTACGCAGTGTGGCTGAATGTCCTGTTTCTTCCTTTTCTTCGAAAAGCCTGCGGTAACGATCGTGCATGCAGTGATTGTTACTTGGAAAATTTTCAAAGGGTTTCAAAGGGTTTAACGAGCGTTAACCACTCCTGGACCTCTGCCCGAAGCCTTAAGGCCCACTCGGCCAACTCCGCTGCAATAGTCCGCATTATTGAAGCTTGCTTTGTTTAATCATGAACCCAGTTTGTCTTTCGGAGTGGAGCGCATGACTTCGGGTCCCGGCTCCCAGAAATAAATTCAATTCAATTCCAGTATGCTCATTTAAGCAAAATATATATAGAAAGAGATAGAGATTGTATAAAATGCTGTGTGCAACGGATGTTAATTTTTCTTTTTGTATTAAAGAGAGTATGCAAGCCTATTATTGTGTTGGTCATGCCCCGTTTCGGAGAAAATTAAAAGGAAATTAAGATTTTTCTGCAAAACGGAAATTCCCATTTTGCAGAATAATTTTTGTTTTCAAATTACGTGCCTCGCTCGCGCAGCCGCGATCGCTGCGGATAGACATATATACACCAGAAACCACAGCTAATCACAAATTCCTTCCGAACAGGAATGCATCTTTAACATCGCCAATGTTGAATTTGCAAGGAATATTTTGATTCTGCGAAATGGGGTTCTGGATCTGGAAAACGGGAATTCCCGTTTCGCAACAAATCTTAATCCTTTCTATTTTCTGCTGTGTTGCAAAGTCAAAGCCGAAAAATGCTCGAATATACATTAAACTCTACGTTTCGGTTCATCTCAGAGTTAAACATTGAGTTTTAATGTATATTTGTGCACTTTCCAGCTTTGACTTTCTAACATTCTGCAAGTGCATTTTTAGTTTAATTATTTTCTGCTAAACGCGAATCGGCGAAATGGGGAATTACCATTGTATTAACCCATAACCGCCTGACAGAACTTTAGACCCCTTTTTTTAGAGTCCATATGGTACTCGGGTCGGTTCTCGGATTCGAACCGGCATTCTCTTGGTTTAGAGCCGACGACGCTGACCACTGGGCTGTGACTGCCCGCTTTGCTCGGGGTCCCCCCACAAAGCTCGCGCTGGGACTTAGTTTTTCGCTGTTATACTTTGAAGGCGTACGTTCGTATCTGGGCGGTTATGGGTTAGCTGAGGGTTGAAAAAATACTTGACTGCATCCAATAACCCATAACCGCCTGACAGAACTTTAGACCCCTTTTTTTAGAGTCCGTATGGACTCGGGTCGGGTCGGGTCGGGTACTGTGGGTTAAGTGTAAATCACTATACTCACTCTTTAAGGGGGCACGAAAAATCACTGTAAAGTGTTCAGAGCTTTTACTATTTTTTCAAGGTACAAACTTAGTACCAGAGGTAAGATCTATAAATAAACTGATGTGTTGGAATGTCAAAATCTGTTAGTTTTGGGGTAAGTTATCAGTACCGACGCAGCCGTGCAGAATAAGCAAAAAAATAGTATAAGGGGCTTTGCTCCATGCGGGGTGGAGGGCTTGTAAAAAAAACAACTATTTTTTTTCAAACAACCTTATGATTTATATTAGTTTACATTGTCCAGATACGAAGTTGACTTCTAGCATTGAAACACAACACACACGACTGCTTTGCATCATAAATAATATATTTTTAATAATTCTCCATATTCTTCTCTTGCACGTAATTGCCTGCAGGGGTCGCAAGGAAAAACAAAGTGTCCGGCATTCTTTAATTCCTTTAGTTCATTTTTTTTTTGCACGGGTTTGTCTTGAGTTTACTTTTAGTCCTTGTGTATTTTTTCATCACAATAAACAGGTCCTTGTATAATAATAATAAAAATGTATTAAATGGATGGATGGTTTTTTTTTCGGGAACGGAACTTGCCACCGGAAATAACGAATTTGGAGGAATGTTGGGTCGACTGGAAGTGACGATCATTATTTGCCAATTAACCTGTCCACCTTCTCTTGGAATTCATATTCTAAGTTCGTCATGGTCGCAATTGCGCACTTGTCAAACGTTTCAGAAGTAAAACAGTTTTCCCTGTAAAGATAAATAAAAAAAAAGTATATAGATTTTCATTTTTATACAAGTTTGTTTACAAGAATCGTAGGTTTACAAAATGCGCCACAAATAATCACAGGACAAGCCTACTTTAAGACCTGAACAAACAAAATACGTGACGAATAGAGAGGCGTGTAAATTAGTGGGGCGCTACAAAGAGACCATCAGCACCAGCGAATCAAGAAAACGGGCAACAAGCCGGAGTCTTATAAAAGCGGCTGAAAAAGTTAGCGTGTTTACTGTATAAAGAAATACACACTGACAGGAAACTAGAAAAATGGATTTTTAGGTGAAATATTTGTTATGTGTACTATTCACCATTAAGAAGTATTTCTTCACATGAGTCTATAACGGAGTTAAAAATCGAAAATGTTTACGGTTTAGTTTCTTTGCAATTTAAATTAGCTTTCAGTTAATTGTCGACAAAAAATACGTTGGAGACTTTTCCAATAACTTTTTCATTTGAATATCTTAAAACACAACGTGTACTAGATACAAGTTTAAGTGAAGCAGTATTATTTGCTATTTTCAGTTTTAGGTTGTATTATATTTTCTGTTAGGGACAGAAAATAATATTTTTTTTTGTAACGTCAGTTTCTTTTTGTTTATTTTCGTAATAGCCCTAAAAGAACAAACACATTTTCTAATTCGAAATATTAGTAGCTTAAATTTGGCGGTTTCAATATCTTCTAAAACATTTCGAACCACATTTAAATTTTAAAAACATACAGAAATAACTAAATAACAAAGTCTAGAACATCGAATCGAAACAAACGGGAGTCCTACAGTTTCCCCGTTAACAATTATTTAGGCATTGTTTATGATCGCAGAGACCTTTTAAGATCGTCAAGGGTGTTACAATGAAAATGCCATAAATGGTTTTATTGGCATTAGCGTCGTCAAGCCCTAAGAATAATAAATAACTAAGGTATCCGACCTGCGTTTAGGCAGTGACGAAGAAATATGCCATAAAACAAAACATGACGGACAATTAAAAAAAATACTGAAGTTTTCTTCCAGAAACAGTTCTTCCGTACAGGATTTACTAGGCTACGGAGTACTAAAGTATTGCACAACCAGTGTAATATACTTTAATAACCAGAGTTAATTGTATCTGAATTGTATTTGAATGATAGCTAGGTACTACGGCAATAGATGGTAAACACTATACTAGATAGCGCCACGTGTCATTAGGCCTATATTTGCACGTTAGGCTTACATTTTTTTTGTTTATTTTGTGTTAGCGAATAGGCCTATTTACTAAACGTACTTTAACGCACCAAGCTACGTCAAATATACAAAGCTATTTTTTCCTGAATGACGGAATGATTACAAAAGCCCAAGAAAAATCTATGACGCTTTCTATAGAGCAGTGACATAACGTAGTATTATTGTGTATAACTCTATGGTGGAGACTGTAACTGGGTTAGCTGCAAGGGGCACTGGAGGGGGAAAAGAAGGGCATCTTACTGAAGCCAATGTTATTAGACTGGATTTCTTAAGCCTACAACGCGCGATTTTTGTTGTTGGAGAAAACAACGTTTTTTTAAGCCAAAGAAATCTTTTAGTCCCAAACTCTTCTAACTCTATGGGTAAATAACGTATGCAGTAACGGGAAGCTGTACAGAGTGCCATAGGATCCTATGGCACACCATTACGGGCCAAGGAATGCTTCAGGTGTGTTGTCCTTTAAATTACTATTTTAGGCACAACCAGAATTGTTTATGTAAGTGGTAGTGAAAGAACCTTTGGAAGGAATACGGCTGTGAATAACGCTAGTTATTTGGAGAATTCCTTTAACGCGTGTTTTCAAAGTGTAGAATACAGAAAAAAGCTGAAGCCGCAGACCAAATATTCTATGTGAACAAGTAGTCCATTTCATGTGCCTAAATTTGGCAAATGGTGGAATAAAATCCCAAAGTCTTGAAACTTTGCAAGGTTGTTCGGGGAGGTCTAGTAATGACTGTATCAAAAGTCCTGATGATTTGGAGGTGAGCTGGCTTCGCTAGACCATAAAATACCCCAAAATAGGTCACATAAAAATTCGTTTTCCGGTAATATCTCGGAATCCTTGGTTCCTACCAGAAAACTGCTCCCTACAAAAGTTAATGAGGACAAAACTTGTCACAAACTTGACTCTATACATTTTTTCTCTAGCACTAGTAGTTTACGAGATATTAGAGTTCTTAATTTGAGAAATCTCAGTGATGACAGAGCTCTGCTATACGGGGTGCACATAGATTAGGTGGACCGACCCTAACTGCATTTAAGTTACTATATCAATCATATAACATCAAACACTTATTTACCACTATACATATTTATTTGTTACATCAGGCTACTACACATAACATCGAATCGTAACTTCAAATACATATAACATCTAGTCAAGTCGAAGTAAACGTCCTCCTGAAGGTTATCGTCCTGAACAGTTGGTGTCAGGCTATTAAAATAGTCACCGTAGCAGTTGTGGCAGATAGCAGTGCAACTCACGCTTATTTTCCTGCACTCACACTTGTTTCCACAACCTGTGGTGCATCTGCTAAATATGATGTTGAGGACAGCTTCAGGGGCAACAGTATATTTGGTTGCAGTGACATTCTGACTACACCCCCAACCCCAAATTGCAGCTGGTAGCTCATTTCCGATCTAGATTGGCATGGTACCTATGCAAGTTGAGGGACGTTTAGTAGGAGAAACTGTCTACTGACTCAAGGAAAATCTGTGTCCTGCCTCCGGTACATCAGTTTCAATCTAATGAACCAGGCTGATCAAGATGCCTTCCTCCAAACTGAATGGCAGAGGAGTACAATACCTTCAAAGACCTGATGATGCTGACAATCTAATTGTAAGGAGCGTCATCACCAAAGCGAGTGACAGTGACAATGTAGCCATTGTAGGGGAAGATGTAGATCTATATTTCTTCTTACAGCTCGAACAGCTACACACTGAAATATATTCCTCTGTAAGCCCGGTAATAGAAATGTAGGAACACAGGTATTATCTTCAACCCAACAAGAAGTTGGTCACAAACTGCTGTTACAACGTGAGGCATTGCGTTCAGTAGCAGATGTGTTCAACCACTCAACTTCCAAGTATTAACATGTATCGAGGTAGATCACAGTTTTTCACGACTCTGTATAGAGCTACTCCTACTACAACATCCCTCAACTTGCATAGGCACCATGACTTCACAAAGTCTGCCACCAACATGAAGTCGAAGCTACCATTCCTCCCTCCCTCAGAAGGTGCAGCTTTGCAATGCTTATTTCGTGTTTTCCACCAATTGCAACTATGGATGGGTAATGAGTTACCAGCTAGCTGCACTTTGGGGCTGGGAGCCTAGCAGAATAGCAATCTTGTACGTACTGCAATCAAAGATGCTGTAGCCCCTGAGGTTGTATCAACCTCATATTTTGCAGATACACCACATGTTGTGAGACAAGTGTCGGTGCAAGAAAATAAGCATGAGTTGCACTGCTATCTGCCACAACTGCCATGATGACTGAATAGCCTGACACCAACTGTTGAGGACAATAACCTTCAGAAGGAGGACGTTGACCGCGACTTGATTTGATATTACGATGCGATGTAATATATAGTAACCTAGTGTAGTAACTGCATATGTAGTAAATAAATATGTATAGCAGTAAATAAGTGTTTGGTGTTATATGATCGTGTACTAACTTAAATGAGGTTAGGGTGTATTCACCTGATCTAAGTACACCACGTATAGTAGATGTCTGGCTATTTCAAAGATTTCTCAATTTTCGAACTCGAATATCTCATAAACTACTGGTGCTAGAGAAAAACTGAAGAGAATCTTTTTTTGTGGTAAATTTTGTCCTCTTTAACGTTTATAGGGAACTTTTTTTGGTAGAACTCACAAATTCTGAGATATTAACGGAAAACGAATAAAAAGTCACCTTTTTTGGGTATTTTACGGTCTAGCGAAGTCAGCTCACCTCCAAATCATCAAGACTTTTGATATAGTCTTTACTAGACCTTCCCAAACAACCTTACAAAGTTCCAAGACTTTGGGATTTCATTCCACCTTATGTCCTATTTTGACTGGACTAAAGATTAAAACTCCCGACATGATCAAGCGAAATACATCACTGCTAGTGTTTTTTGCATGTTTCTGTCTGCGAACCTAAACTGAAACTCGTTTCCCTGACTGAACTTGCATACACTAAGATTTAACACGATGGATTTGGTCTGGGGTCCTTTTAACATATAAGCCGTTAGCATGGAAGGGGCAACCGTGGTTGTTAGTTAAGCCTAAAGACAGAAAGACAGCTTAAAGACAGAATTTTAAAGACAGAACATGTGATTAAAGCTTTTTAAGAAGTCGAAGCTGCTGATGCCACTGATCCAATCTCACTTGCACTTTTGCAATTCATGCAATTTATTTTGCTTAGATGAATGATTTAGGGGAAAACACTCCAGAGATACTTGATGAGTTTGAAAAAGGCAATTGGAAAGTGAACAAGACCATGGTGCCGTTTTGTAGGTTTGGTGGCGACCACGCATTGGAGCACATCAACCGAAGCATGAAAGTGTTGGGTTATTCGTGGTATGCCCTTAATCCCGGTGCATGTGCAAGATCTTTTCTTGTAGCACCTGAAATGACAAGGTTGGCAAGTAAAGCACAGGACGTGGCTGTTGTAAATACGTCAAGAAATCTAAAGCATCACGAGTGAAACCTATAGCAACTTTACAAACAATCAATGACAGCACACTGAAGCTTCATATCTATTTCAAGGAGTTATTTAATCCGTTTGAGGACGATACAGGACAGATGCTCAACCTTGTTACAAAGACATTAATGACAAGAGGACATCAAAGTCGTTGTACTTAGACGAAATGAAGTAGGATCAAAACTATACGTACAGTTCCTCAAACAAACGAGTATATAAGACTTCGGCGAATATTTGGGACAAAAATGTCTAATATTATTTCAAAAAACTTGAAATGTGGAAAGATTTAGAAAAGAAAGTTCAAGTGAAATTAAAAGATTTGATGGTGGAATTGAAAGAATGTAACACATTACGGGTTTGGATGTTGGTTGTGGCACGATCTCGTCCATGTATATATCTAAATCTATGAATTGGCTCCTACGAATTTTCCTTGATCCCAAGATCGATTTTTGCTATAGGTGGCTCGATACAGAATTGCTCAAACAAAAGCGCACTTTAGATAATTCTTGAAGAAAAGCCACAAAAAATAAGTGCATCTATTAGTAAAGACCGAGATAAAAAAAAAACCTTATAACATTGCATTGGCAGAATTGAAGTTCTTCCATAAAGAACCTTATGTTCTGACAGTGCCCAACTTTCCACTTCCTTTATGATTGCTATTTGTTGAAAGTATGTAACGTACCATGAAATTCATGTTGTTTTTTACCGATATGATGTTTCAAAGTTCTTGAAGATTGCAACAAGAGAAAGTTTGATGGACTTATTTCGAAGAACTGTACGTACAGTTTTTGTCCCACTTAATTTCTTCTAAGTACATCGACTTTGATGCCCTCAGTCATTACTGTCATTGAATCAAGGTTGAGTAACCGTCCTGTGTTAACTTCAAACTGATTTAATAACTCTTTCAAATAGTTATGAAGCTTCATATACTGTCATTGATCATTTGCAAAGTTGCTAGGTTCAACTCGTGAAGCTTTAGATTTCTTGATGTATGGACATCAGTAATTTGTCATGTGCTTGACTGGCCAACCTTACCATTTCAGGTGCTATAAGAAAGAATCTTGCACATGCACTGGGATGTAAGGTTATACCACGAATACCTTCAGGTACTTTAATGCTTCGGTTGATATGCTCCAATGCGTGGTCGCCACCAATGCTACAAAACGGCACCATGGTCTTGTTCACTTTCCAATTGCCTTTTTCAAACTCGGCAAGTATCTCGGGAGCAATTTCCCCTAAATCATTCATGTCAGCAAAATAAATTGCTGAATTGCTAATTCATGTGTTTTTGCTTGTCATGGGCAAAGAAATACTTCGCCAATTCCTTAAGTGAAGTAAGGTGCAAATTCCAGATCGCAAACTTCTAGTAAAATCCCAAAGATCAACCACCATATGCATGAATAGCAAAAGCGCAACTCAGATTGGATTATTGGCATCAGCAGCTTCGAATTCTTAAATAGCTTTGATCACATATTCTGTCTTTAAAATATTGGACACTTCTTTGTAAATAAGTGTTTTTCACATCTCTTTCTGCACCTGTCTTATTTAAACAAATAGCTTTATCTTCGACGCATGCTTTGATACACGGATGCTTTTTCGAAAATGCATGAAACAGAACATGTAGAGAGAACCTCTAATACGGTCAGATGAGCTTGGATAGCTCTTCTGAGGTGGTTTCCTTGCAATACTTTTTTGTACTGTCTGGTGACTATATAATTCTACCCCTACCAAACTGTTGTCAATATAGGATCCTTTAAGATGTATAGCTCTCCTGGTCGTGCAAGATGTTCTATTACATCTTACAAATCGCATCTGTGCAACTACAAATGCTTTGCTGGCATATATAAGCCAATGACTGTTTTGCCATTACCTATAACATGATAAGTGATTCCTTGTGAATGTTTAAAGGTTGTTAGTAAAGTGGGTCAAATGAGGTCAAAGGTCAATTTAGAATGGTCCACAGGTCAACAGCTTTCATTTGATTCTATACAAGATAGCATAGTAAATATTCACTAGTTCTGTTAAATTTGGGACAAAAACTTAAAATTTTGACCTGTATTAAGGTCAAATGGGGTTAAAGGTCAAATATTACACTTAATTAATGGTCTTCGGACCGACACCATTCGTTTGATACCAAACATGACAAGATACTATAAAAATTTAGTAATTTAGTCAAATGCGTGGACAAATTTGTAACTTTTGACCTTTTTGACCTTTATTCGGGTCAAATGAGGTCTAAGGTCAAATGTTGTTTTTTATTAATTTTGCTACTTAGTATGGGGTAAGGTGGCCTGATGGTTAGCATGACCGTCTCCAATGCCAGAGGGTCCGGGGTTCGAATCCGGCCTCAGACACCCTTGGCATTTTCGGGCAGAGTAGGGCCCTGTGATGTCTCGTGCTCATGTCGATTGTGGCATGTAAAAGAACCTAGGATTTCCGATAGGATTTACCTAGAAAAATTGACCCTCTCTTCTTCTGGCGCCATGGCTAACCCTGGGTGCGCGTCAAAATGCTACAGTCATATTTGAAGGAGGGGTACATAATCCCCCTCCCCCACCCTGCTAAAAATATGGGGTTGACACCAAAGATTTTTTGAAAGCCTGTGACCATAGTAACACTTGCCGTAGGTGGCATGTTTATCCCACAAAAATTGCACGGAATACAAATTTCTGACCACTTGGCCCTGGACAATGGAGGCTGATTTCTTAAGATAAATTTTTCATCCCGGTTAAAGACTTCGTAAACCGACGTTGAACCGACCCTTACTTTCAACAGGTTAAAACGAACACACAAATAAATTTCTTTTTACACAACAAACAAGCCACGTGCCTCCTTGATTATTCAGTGTATGGTGCACGTGCACCAGAAAGCATAAACGGCATCACGGGCACTTTTTTCTGTAAATTGACCATTTTGAAACGCAGATTTTGTACTGCCAGCTGGGCGCCATCTAGTGACAGTGATATTGTTATCCTCGACCGCTTGCTCCCTGTGCACTTGGGCGCACCAATTTTACGTTCATAATTAAGGAGGCACGTGGCTAGTTTTTTTGTGTAAAAAGAAATTTCTTTGCGCATCCCTTCGCTTGTTGAAATCAA
Organism: Lithobius niger; assembly: GCA_023313725.1. Lineage (NCBI taxonomy): Eukaryota > Metazoa > Arthropoda > Chilopoda > Lithobiomorpha > Lithobiidae > Lithobius > Lithobius niger. The sequence goes on along the minus strand of JAHWFP010217676.1, from coordinate 16,370 downwards.
AGTGCTGCATAGAATTAAATAAAGATAGACGGCGCTAGAGGGCCCTCTCATTCAAAGAATAGGACCTTTAGGTTTTTTTTTTCTCTCGTGGTCTTCACTACAGTCCATAAGCGCGACGAGGGGTGTCTTATTATTTATCTTCTTTCTGTATAAACATTTCTCTTCTTTTTTCCACGCATGGGATGAGGACGGGGGCACTAGCCCTACGTTTATTTCTAGCGATAAATTAACAAGCGTGTACTGACCTGCACATCGCAAAGATTTCGAAATCGTAAAGATCCCTAGCATCCCGATGCAAAACAGCACAATAGTAGCAGGTGCTGCTGTCCATCAGTTCAAAGTCGGACTTGTCATAAACTCCACGGCATCCGATTTGTTCAAAGATTTGTGTGCTTGAGTGAACCGTCGGAACTAAACCGGCAATGGCGGCTAACAAGGCCATGACACCGAGCGGCAAGCTGATGTTCATCTGAAGAAGAAAAAAAAAAGAGGAAAAAATCGATTCAGTAAAAAAATTCTTAAATCGTGAACAACACATATCAAACAATGCATTTACATTTATTAATACCGAACACGGGAGCTAGGTACTCCATCATCATAGCAGCAGTGTAGTAGCAGCCTCAGCAATACCGACTGAGAAATAGCTTGCGAGGGACAACTTCTGCATTCTGGATAACAGAAGACACTCAGAATAAAGATCAACTAGCTGTACCCCGGCGTAACATACGCCGGTCTAGCTAGTTCCCGCATGCTCAAACGAAATACTTTAGTTGTCAGCATGAATTAAAAAGGGCCGCCCGCGGATGCTTCTCCCCCCCCCAAAAAAAAAACTCCCCTGTCACCACATCCCCCAGTGTGTGGTCAGATTTCCCCCTGCTGCCTCTCCGGTCGCCCTTGAACCCCTGACGCCTTCCCCCATATTTCCTGCATTGTGCGGTCTGAATCCCCCTCCCCCATCCCTGCTCTCCCTTGGAACCCCTGGTGTTTACCGCATGCATGAGCAAAATACTTTACTAGGGGGCATGAATTGATAACGCATCGAACCC
>JAHWFP010217674.1:84915-126210 GCA_023313725.1 Lithobius niger | reverse complement strand
TATCTTGGAAAATTTTGTCAATGTCTAATCCAACTACCCCAAAAAAATTTCAGTCGAGTCAAGCTAGACCCAACTGTATTATCAACATTTCTAGTCTAGATCGTCGTATTGCCCCGTTTATGTCACCTTAAATTCCTACTAGACTAAAGAAAAAAACAAAAAAAAACATTTTAAAAAATTTTCTCTAAATTCATATCCCGATAAAATTTTCTCAGGAAATCAAAATAGGCCTTACTGCCACTTTGCTATCGTTTATACTAGTTTGCCTGTTTCTCCTATCTTTAATTTAATTTTGATTAGAGGAGAGAAAACATTTTTCTAACTTCAAACTTACACTAAATTCCAACCAAAAATTCTCGAAGCAGATCGGGGAGGGGGGGGCTTAATTCCCAACTACCCTTCCCTTTAAATCCAAATCCTGGCTCCCAGTTTCTTCAAAGAATGAATCATAGTTGCTCACCCAAGTTTTTCTGGAAGGAGGTTGGGGGGGGGGGATTTCTGAGGAAGCTTTCCCCAATCCGCAATTCTCCCTAAATCCAATCCCCAGGTCCTTCCCTGAACTTCCCAATCAATTCCACCTAAATCCTTTTTCCAGATTTAGGCTTCCTTCCCAGAGCTCCAAATACTTTCCCAAAATTTTCTGAAACCACTTATCTTCCCAAAACAGACTTTGACCCAAAATTTCAACTGCCTGAACCTTCTGACTTTTTGCTGATTACTTATTATCAAAGGTCCAAAGATTCAAAAGGTACCATTCAACAAATTTAATTTTCAAACTTTTGATTTTTGTTAATTACCTATTATCAAAGATCCAAAGTTTCAATAATGATTTTCAAGCAACTTTTAATAGTTCCCCATCATAACCATGTCCATAATACGTCGTCTTTCCTCAAGCTTCATTACTCTTCCCTGATTATTTTGCAGACGATTTGCGAAAAGCAAGTTTCCGAATATTAATTCGTTATTGAACTCCAATATTTTTATTGAATCAATTGAATGCAATTGAAACCCAAGAGTTAAACTTCGAACTTTAAAATTTCATAATTCAATCACCAAAATCCCTTATCTATGGATTCTTAATTATTATTTATGAACTGAGGTCCAAAGATTTGTCTAACTGACAAGACTAATTTGCTAATTCTACCCCAATTTTCACCTGTAAGGCTTCAGAGGATTGAATCGTCCAGTTATTAATATAAAATAACAAAGTCGGTAATTTATGTGCCTACTTATTAATATTGATTTCATGTTATAGTACTTTCCCCAAATTGAGCAAGAAGTTCAAATTAACGAAACAACAACAAAATACGATTTCCATTCCAAATCCTTGGATTTTTATTTATTACTTATTAATAAGGGTTCAAGGACTTCGAACTTATTACACTACCTCCAACAAAATGTGACCCAAATTTTGGTTAGGCAGAACGCTTAGTCAATTCTCTGTATCCTTCCCCAAAAATTTAAAACACCTTTTCCCTGTCAACTAACGTCCCCTAACCCCGGCGGTAAAGGTTTGGTTTATTTTTAAAAACCCGCCAACAAATGAAATGATCAATGGAAGCTACGAATTCGGCCAAACAACCAATAAGGATCTCGACCGCACAGCCACCTGCGAGGAAAACATTGAAACCATAATTTTAAAAGGGACGTCCCAGGGACGTCCCTGGTTTTCCACTGTCTGTACACACCCTGTCATCTTATTATTATGGCATTCTATTATTATGTTATACCAAATACAAAAAGTTCGAGGTTTAAACACAGTGAGATCAAGGCACCTCTCGAATGTGTCCGCTGTCATGCAGTTTGTCAAAAAAAAAATTTCCCTGCAGCTAGCCGATTATTACTACACTAAATTAACTCCCGGTTTTGCTCGCTTATAGTTTCTCCCCGAAACCTAAATTCTGGCAGATATTATTGTTTCGAATTTTATATCCCTGAATAAAATCGATTTCCGATTAAGTCTATTCTATTCATTTTGTAAGTAACAGCCCAATCCTGGCCCGACACGTTTACTTTTTCACTATATGCTGATAATCGCGACAGAATTATCAATATTGACGAACCCAAATCTGGTGAATTAATAGCCTACAATGGATTAGAAGGAACCCAAAATGTGCTATGAAGTGTGTACATTTATTTCTGCCTCGGAAAATGCTCCGTTAATTTGTAGTGAACACGGGAACGAAAACCTCATTTAAAGGAACAGGTTGGATAGCACCCTTTAGGACCCAAGGTCATAAACGATTTACGCAAACAGGCAAAATTTTCCTGCGGAGCTAATATCATATGGCCCTTACGATCACAACAGTAATGGATTCCACTTTTCGAAACGGACTTGTTTAAACTCTTAATTTTATGTATTTGACGTTTGTTTAATGCCAATCGAATCCTACGCTACGGCATAATTATCTGTTAATTATTTATGCGGAAATGCCGTTTTTGTTTTAAAAAATGTGTTACCTTGAAAATTGATTTCTCAATAAGAATTCGCGCTACTGCAACGCTGCTTGCAACAGTTATATCAACCCGCTCAAATGCATTATATGTCGTGAAACAATAACTGGCGTTGCAAGCATACCTTACCAGTGGTAAAAGTTACCAATTTAATACGTACGGTTATTTAAAACTGAGAATAATAAGCTGCTGGTTACTAACAATCGCTAATCGGAATAAATTATATCGTTACACTTCATATAAAATCCAGTAATCTGACATTAGTGCAAGGTAAAGTTTACAGTCACACTGAATTTATCAAAATTTATGTTCAACCATTATCCCTATATACATTATGATATACTTATGCGCTTCCCATAAATTAATATTTTAAAATCATGTACACTCCATTTCTAACATTTCCCAAAACCTAAACAAAATATAAAAAATTTAAAACAGTCTGCTTTCTGAATGACCTACATGACCCTTGCTATCGTACCGTTTGCCGGGTGACGCAATCACAGAAGCAAGTAGCCTACATACGTATCAAATTCTTTGCAAGTAGTGGAAGCTAAGTAGCTGAATATGGAGATCAACACTAAAATCATCCACACCAAATTCCTTACGTAGAGAGACGCAGCTTTCCTCCCAGCCTTTCCTATCAAACTTCCCGTCAATTTAAACCAACCAAACATCTTAACTTAATTGTCTTCCCTGTCCTAAGAATTTGATGATTTACACTTTGTTCAAATGCATAGTAATAAACTTCTCCGAGAAAACAGGATTTACAGTTAGATTGAAATTACATGTTTTATTCGAATAAATATGTTAATTCAGCTACAATTTGACTAAATTAATTTTAGCTAAGAAAGTCATAATGAACATGATGATTTTGCGAAGCTCACTCAAACTCCGAGCTTACAATGTAACTACTGTTTTGCAATAAAATTTACCATATAATTTATGTCATGTTAACCATTCAATTGTATTATGATATCATTGACCTCGTCAACTGAACGAACCCGGACTCGTCTTCCAAATCAAGTGAGAAATGACGTAAATTAGTTCCTCAGCAAGATTTCCTGCCTAATTTTTTTTTTTTTTTTATTTGGAACGTCATTCTCGATAGAACAACTGAGCACTCAAGAAACGCAACTAAACTAGCTTTATGTGGCATAAACAAAATCATATTTCTCTAAATGTAATAAAATCCCATCTAATTAGGAGGACACAATGAACCGCAGTGTAGTAACAATTTCCAAATATCTGTAACAAGGCCCGCAATAAAACATTTTAAACATACTAAGTCTTCTCAGTGAAAAAAACAAAAAACTTGATATAGCGTGAACATTCCGGTTCTGTCATTTCATAATGTTCGTAACATCCCGCTTGGAAAAAAAAAAAACTTATCAAATTTTCGACATCTCAAATTTTCTATAATTCCCAAATTCCCCAAAATTATCAACCTATCCAAATTTCCCAACATTCCAACAACTGCCAACATTTTTACGATTTCCAATTCTTTGTCTAACATTTCCAATCTAGAAAAGTCACTTTAATTTAATTTAGAGTCCATTCTGCCTCAAGTCTAATTTGAATAAATAGATCAAACCCTAATTTTAATCCATTTTACAGCAAGAATGTCAGTAAGGATTGGTAACTAACCCAAGTGCTAAACAATTAGGAACAAGAAGGTCAGCTTGAATTTCTGGAAATCGGAATCACAGTATTATCGTGTTTCCGTACTTGTTGAATTACCCTCTTTTCGCATTAGCTTCCCCTCTAAACCTCCTCCACGCATTCCTGCTTAGGTGAACAGTTCTACTTTTGAATTAACGTTTGCTTTATCTGATTTCTAGTAGGCCTGTACATGGCGCTATTTATAATTTTCCCAAATCGATTAACCTTTTGCCAAGGCCATTCTGCCGTTGACAACTTTACAATTTTCAAGCTAATTTTCAAAATATTTTCCGAACAACATTCGACACTTATTTAGGTATTTATTTACTTATAAGTAATGTTTATAATTGGTTTCCCAAATTGGGAAAATGGTAATACACCTAGCAGCATAACGTAGTATGCAAAAGTTGCTCTGCAGAACCATTTAAGAGGTGAAGCGCAACAAAATTCAAAAATAATTTGAAGCGAAACCCCGAAAAAAAAACAACCAGTAAAACAAATATCAAGGAATAACCAAATCCACAAAAGACGTAACATGCAGTGGGAATAAAAGTAACCTTACTTGACAATTTCTTTAATAAAAAAAAAACACAAATTCACCTTGACTCAAATCACCCAATTTTCAGAACGAATCACCCAAGGCCCCAACAACATAGTTAGGCCAAGAGTTCCATAGTTCAGTTAAGGCAGTGACCAAGTGAGAGTTGTACCAAATTTACGTTGACAAAAGTGACGTTTTAACTGTAACTTGTGACCTTTTAAGCTAACAGACTAAAAGTTCAACCCGGCATTTTACCAAAATTAGTATCATACTATAGATTATTTGAAACATCAATCTGAGACACCCTCTTTCACGTCGCAATGAAAATGACGGTATTCGTAAAATTCCAGCCTTTATTCGCACAATGCTGTTCCCGAAAAAGGAAACATTTTTAACCGAAGTAATAAAAAATAGATTCATTAGGAATCAAAACCTAAACTTAATTTCCACCAAAAGAACCGTATGGGACAACTATGATATCCTGTTCTTTCAAAATTTGCATTTTGAAATATCAGTAACGAATTTCTGACCCGTTTTAATTTTCTATTAACCTATGCCTTGTTAATTTCCCGGAGTTTTCATCTCTTTCCACTGATAATAATTAACATTAACCCTCCATCATGAATTCCTTAACAAGTGTATCGTAAGTCGGCGTTAGTGACCATTCTGTATCCAAAAGTGGCGTTCTAGTCTTATTAACTATTTTAAACTACCAGCGGCCACGAACTTGGAACTTTTGTTGTTCTTGCGTACTATTAACCGAAACATTTTCGCCCGAACTGAAATTCGCTCTACAATACTCCCAAAATCAGTAAAGGTCCCGTTTCCGTCTCTGGTTGCTATTTCTGCCACTAGATTCCGCTCACAGTACCACCGCGAACCAGTTTTTCCTGAGCGCTCGCGAGCCGATCGCCATCCTCGTTTATCGAGTTATTTTTGACTAGGGGTACAGTAGGTCTTCCTTCGCACTTACTGTCCCAAAACGTAACAAATTGTTGGATCTTCTACACCTTCAATGGTTGGAACCCTAATTTTCCAGTTTTTCTGTGTTGTCGAAAGTCCAACTGATTTACTTGTAACAGTTTCTACTTCTACTTTGAAAAATCACTCGTTTGTAAGTTTAAAGTACATCGTACGCTTATTGCCTAAAAGCGCCAAAACAACAGGTTTATTTATGTCGATACTGTTTAATTTAGAATGCAAGCTGCCGAATCATTCCCGTCTTCAAATAAATTTATAACTACTGAATCACAGGTTAGATCTTTCTTTTCATTAACAGTTTTTAATGCTGCAGTAAATTTATTTGTCAACCTCAAATTACTTTCCAAAGAAGCTGCAACATATCTCGACGGTATTTCACCAAAATAAGAAGCCAAATGCGGTAGTGCTAGCGTTCTATCTGGCAAAAACATCCAAGTTGACGCCAATCGGCATCCGAATATTATTTCGTGAATAATTAATTCGCCTGAATACATGGAAATATTCGTACCCAATTTATGCCTATTGAGTTAACTTTTCCCCCACTGACTGATGATTTGGCAGGAACTATAGCCTGAACAGAGTTGACGTTAACGTCATTTGATTGATTATAATATTGTTGCTGTTTGCCCTGTAGCCCCAGAGTCCTGCTATCTAGGCTATCAACCCGTCTTTTGACTGATTATCCCCCGGATAATTTTCCCCATTATTGTCATTCGATTGAACAGCCGAACCCTGATTTTTCTGAAAACCGGCTGATGTTATTCAGCCCAGAATTATGTTGGAACCGTTGAAAGCCGATTTCAGCTTTTGTAAGGCAACGATGACGTATGTATGAGTGTTAGTGTACGTTATAGATTTAAGATTAATACGTAGCTACATAGCTGTAGGTCATTGCTCAATAAATACAAGTACAAGAACAAAAATTCTGTTGTTGTTGGTTGCAACACTGCTGGTTGCCATTATTATTATTCTGATTTTGCCTCTGGCCACCACCAGTACTGCCACCACCATTATTTCGCTGCCCAAAGCTGCTCCTAAACCCACTGTTAAATCGTGAATTATCCCTGTAATCATTATTACAATAATTCCCGTTGGATTTTTTACCACATCCACCTCTAAAATTACCTCTGCCTCTGTAGCCACCTCTGTTACCTCTAAATTTGCTGTCATATTGACCCGACGATTGGCCTCTATTCCCATTTCTTGCCCGATTTTTCTGTCTAACCAGGTTTAAATTATCCGGCTTAGTGCGGCAATCCCTTTTCAAATGTCCGATTCCTAAACATCTAAAGCAAGAACGACTGTCCCCCAGATTCGGACGAACTGCATTCACCCTACTTCCATTAACTCCTTGCCCTGCGCGTGCTGCACTAATTCTAGCCTGTATGCATGCGAATACAGCTTTAGGTATGGCTTGCTCCAAAATACGTGAAAAAACTTTTCCTAAAATGTCCTCATCCAAAATTCCAACCACCTGATGTGACCCATCCCCAGGTGTAGTGCAGGAAGGTTCGCCCTTGCCTCGAATCGAACCCCTCGAAACAGTCGGCCCTTTTACCCTTTGTCTACCCCTATCAGCATTTCCGCCTGTTTCTGTACGCACCGGCGAACGTGAACGCATCCTTTTTAAATCTGGCAAAAGGATATCTTCCCGTTCCCCGTCCAGTAAATCCAAAAGAATAAAACCTGTTTCAACAATAGGTTCACTATCCCCTCGCATAGTCGGGGTGCTGGTTGAAATTTGACTAATGTCCATAAAATCATCCCCGTTAAGTGGCTTGTTTAATACCCGTCCCCTCGATAAGCGTCTAACCGCACCTCGAGCTGTTCTACCTCCTGCCCTAGGCATTATGAAATATCTAAAATATACTTATATTGTTAAAAAAATATTAAAACTGTGGGCCCAATTTAACTCTCAATCAACGATATTTACTTTCTATTGTAAATAATTTCCACCAACCCACCAATTATTGCAACACAACACTGCACTTTCCCTAAAAAAAATTATGCGAACCGTGTCCCATTTTTACCAATAATTTCCACAATATTTTCAACCGGCAATCTACTTTCAATCTAACACTAAATCGATATTCCCAATTAGTATTCAACACTCCCTAACATCCCCCAAATGTCAACAACAATTCAACACAATCCAACACAAATCAATTTCTAATCAACACAAACAATCAGCTGCAACCAGGAATCAAGACTCACAACTTCCTTTTAAAACAATACACTTCAAAAGCTACTAAAATCCGCACAAAATCCACTTGCAGTCTCAATAAATCACCAACAAATTAAATTTCCACTCACCGAAATTTCTTTCTACAGCCTAGGCTAATAAATCAATACTACTTGAAAAAAATTTTCCCAAAATTTTCACGTTAGGCGTGGCTTACTTCGACACCACTGTTATGGGTTAATATTCCAGCAATACTGAAATATAAGCCATAATATGTCAGGATGTATTTGTTACACTGTGTCAATAAATGTATAATAAATCACACAACAACCATAGACAGCTAACCTCCTTCTTTACTGTTTAGAATAATCACTACAACAAATAGTTCAAAAGGTCTGCACTTAATCACACAACCAACTACTTGTTGAGTATTTAACTTTAGCACCGATAAAAGGTTGACACCTAAACCTAGAGTTCCCTCACTCTAAACTTAACTCAATCGACACCTACGTTATTTAAATAATGGCCAAACGGTATTAAATTCAAATTCGATCCTATTAAATTAATATTCACGTTGATTCCTGCTTGCTCAAATAAAAGCAATCAATAACACTTCGATTATACTCATCTGCTACAAGTCCGGCTCGCGTCTTGCAGAGAAGCCAAGTCGCTCGCCACCCAACAACCTTGAAACACAGCTGATCGGACCAACGGAAGGAGAACCTTACTCGCTCGAAACTGCCGCACAAGAGAGCGATCGTCTCGTCTCTTTTCGTGTCTTTTGCTCTGTTCTAATTCCCCGAATTCGTGTTTCGAAATACAACCATCCAAATATGTCTTGAGTTCTCTAGAACTCATCCCGTTTAGGCAAGTTAATTGTTCGTTCTAGTAATTTGACTAACTGAATGCTGATACTGCAAACTGAAGCTAAACTGGTGCTTCTTATGAATTTTCCTTATATGTCAATACTTCAGATAATTTAGAGTGTGTCAACCATTTACCTGAATGCTTTCAAACTTCCTTTTTTAAGAATTGCAATACTTTCTTTCACTCCACGTTTTGTTTATGCTTTTAATATTTAAGCTATATTTATACCCATAATTATTTCCATCTATTAAATCATTCCATATGTTTTAAATGTCAATAATTAATAACTGCCATAAATATGACTTTATTAATGACTTAATTAATATCATAATTAATATAATAATTTATTAATTTATGTACTCATTTCCATAACAGCTGATCCTCACATTATGTGCATTACTGAGACTTGGCTCGACAGTAGCATTTGCCCAAGTGAGTTTTTACCTGTAGGATATGATTGCTACACCCGGCACAGGGATAGCGGCGGTGGTGGTGTCCTAATAGCTGTGAAAAATACAATGAATCACTATGAACTTGATGTTGTGGATACTGGAATTGAATCCTGCTGGTGTGGTATGAACATCAACGGTAACGAGTACGTGATTGGCTGTGTCTACAGACCTCATCGAAATGATGAGAAGTGCCTACCTGGAGTCACTATCCAGTTAAATAATCTGGCTCTTAAGAAGAATTGCAAACTCATCCTTACTGGAGACTTTAATCTTCCAGATCTGAAGTGGCATGAAGACGGAACATGGACCGAGACTGATTCGAACAAAAATCATGACATCTTATTTGACATTATGCTTGAACACGGCCTGCATCAAAATGTTCACCAAATTACCCGTCTTTCAACTAGCCCATCAACACTTGACTTAGTTTTCACTACTTCAGATGTTGTCCTTACTAATGTTTACACTTTTGAAGGGGTTAGTGACCATGAGATTGTTGGTGTTGTTTGGCCAGGGTCTACAAATAGCTTCACACCAAAAAGAAGAGTTCCTATATACAATAAAGCAAATTGGGATGCCATACGGGAAGGACTAAGTTCAGCATATGTTTCGTTTGCAAATGAATTTACGAGTAATATTAACACTAATTGGGAGAAATTTGTGGAAATGATGTCTAACCTGACCGAAAATCATATCCCAACCAAACTGGTCAATAATACTGACAAGCTCTGGATAACCCCTAAGTTGAAAAACAGATTGAGGAAACAACGAAAGTTAGCGAAAGATGCAAAGGAAGGTATTGGATTAGAGAAGTATCAAAACTTCAAGAAGGAAACAATCACCGCCTTGAAGAATGCCAAAGAAAACTTTTTGTGTATGTTGGCCACTCGAGGGAAAACGGACACCAAGTTCTTCTGGAAATATATGAACAGCGGAAAAAAAAAGGAAGTCTCAATTCAATCGCTAAAGATCGAGGGAAATAAAAATACCTCCGATACCAATGAAATGGCTAACATCCTTAATCATCAATTTTTCTCTGTTTTCAATACCTCTGCGACCACTGTTTTACCAGACTTTCCTGCTAGAACTGAAACGGTGATGCATGACATTGAGGTGACGATTGAGGGTGTTGCAAAGCTCATTGACAAAGTAAGCAGTAATAAAGCCTGTGGCCCTGACAAAATCTCTGCTAAAGTGTTAAAAGAAACGAGGGCAGTAATCGCGCCTTACCTGACGAAGCTTTTTAATCAGTCTCTCGCTACTGGCCATCTTCCAGCTGACTGGAAACGCGCCAATATTGTTCCACTCTACAAAAAAGGTTGTAAGTCTAAAGCAGAAAATTACAGACCAATCTCGTTAACCAGTATTATCTGCAAACTTTTAGAACACATAATTATCAGCAATGTTTACAAGCATCTCGAGATGAACCACTTGATCTGCAGTAAGCAGTTTGGTTTTAGGGCTGGTTCTTCATGTGAGATTATGCTAGTGGAGATGGTGCACAGTGTATTGGCGGGCATGGAGAAAACCAAACAGGTGGACTGGTGTCAACTGGACCTTGAGAAGGCATTTGACAAAGTGCCACACAAATTTTTGCTCTACAAAATGAAAGCTTACGGTTTATCCGAACAAGTCTTAAAGTGGTATGAACAATTTTTGGTTGGAAGAACACAGTGTGTTGTTCTTGGTGGTGAGAAGTCAGAGGCTGTTGACGTTGTGTCAGGTGTACCCCAGGGTACTGTAAGTGCTCCGTGCTTATTTTTAATGTACGTTAATGACATCGTGGACAAAGTTAAGTCGACACCATATCTACTGGCTGATGACTGCAGTATTCTTCGTGAGATTAATACTATGGAAGATCATAGAATACTACAGCATGATTTGGATGAAGTTGCTCAGTGGTGTGACACATGGGAAATGAACATCCAACCTAAAAAATCAGCAGTTATCTCGTTCACGAGGAAGACTGCGGACAATATTAGTAGCTATAATTATGCGATGTCCGACACAACCATCAATCGTGTTAGCTCCTCAAAATGTTTAGGTGTGTATCTTGATTCAAACCTAAACTGGGGCGAGCATATTTCTTATATTGTGAACAAAAGCTCAGCAACTGCAAACTTTATAAATAGGAAACTGCGTCACTCTTCCGGTGTGCTGAGAGATCTTGCATACAAAACATTGGTGCGACCTGTGTTGGATTATGCTAGCTGTGCTTGGGACAACAACAGTGAGTGCAACACATCCAGAATTGAAAGGGTGCAGCGAAGAAGTGCAAGAGTCGTTACTGGAGACTTCAAAAGGGATTCTTGTGTCACTGGCATGATTTGCAAACTTGAATGGCCCACCCTTCAAACCAGAAGACGTGAACATCGTCTGGAACTGTTGTACAAGATTTACAATGATGCGACCGTGGTGGATAAGTCATTTTATCTTAGACGGCCGCATTATTATGGAAAGAATGATCACATCCACAAGATTCGACGCTTTGACTGTACCAGGGATTATTTTGGTGACTCTTTTTTTCCCCGTACGGTGAGAGAGTGGAATCTTTTGGACCAATCCGTTGTCAATGCCTCCAGTATTGCTGGGTTCAAAAGGGGTTGTAGGGGAATGAGGAATGATGCTCTTTGCTCTCACTCTGGTTAATGTGTTGTTTTTGTGTTTTATCTTATCTGTATTTTTTTTTCTTCTTCTTTTTGGTATATACCGTTATGGTTTACTTTTATTTTTATTTAGAATGACCCTCTTAATGCTTTTCTTGCGTTGGGTCAAATGGTAAATAAATAAATAAATAAATTCTTTACCGCACTTTTCACATTTAAATGGTGTCTCACAACTATGTACCGCCAAGTGTCGTTGCAAGTCTGAGGCCCTCACAAAGCCTTGACCACACTCTTCACATTTCAACGGTTTATCTTTACTATGCCTTGATGCATGCATCTTCAAACTTCTAGCTAGCGCAAAGGCTTTACCACACACTTCACATGCGAATGGTTTCTCACCACTGTGTCTTACTCGATGACTTTTCAAAGGTAAGGTAAGGTAAGGTATTTATTGAGAGTACAGCAAGGTACAACAAAAACAACAAATCATACACTTCAAGCACAATTACAGGTATAATAAGATAATACAAAAATACTAAAGAATCAACTTCGGACATGATGGTGAACAAATTGCCCAGTCACATTTCGATGGCATCACTCCAGAAGGAATTCTGCTGCGAACCTTTTAGAGTTCACATTGTGAAAATGCAGCACAACCGGACCCGCAGCTCGCTGTTGTGAAAAAGAAGCACAAAACAATTCACTAAATTCTTTTACGAACAGTATCACACCAGAAAGTGTTCAGCAGAAAACAGATAAAGGTGCAGAAGAGGTTAAGTTCAACCGCATATGTGAGCAAGCACATTCAGCGGAGGACATAATTAGCTTGGAGTCTTCTAAGAAGTTCTTCCCGAAAATTCCACATTCAAATTCAAATTCCACAGCTTAGAAAAAGACTTGTCACATTCACCACACTTGTGGGTTTTTTCCCCTGTGCTGCAGCTCATTATTTAAAGAATGTAGAGACTCCGATTCTTCAAAAAACCATAACAACAAACTATCTGGCTGAAACAATTTCCAAGAGGCCTTAATTTACATAATTATTAAGGCCTGGAGAACATTCATGAACTGTTGGACACCAAGGCAGTCTCCGTAGTGCCGCCATCTACCGACAGAAAGTGGCACTGACTGCCTGTTGACAGGGATAACTGAGATACAGTACCTTCCTAAAGTACCGAACAAAACGAACCAAACGCACCACTGTTGGTGACAGCAGGGGGTGGCAACTGTACTAGAAACAATGCATTACAAACCTTCGTAATCTGCCTTCCATCGAACGCTTGGCCGACATCAACAACACAACATGGCGCCAGCCAACTTCCGGGTCTCGTCTGAATGAGAGCTGATGAGATTCGCCAAAGACCCATCCTACAATATATTTATTTTATTACAAAATTATTGTAACCCCTTATAAACAGCATAACAGCAATTTCAGATTAAAACAACAATTTTGCGATTCTCATTCAGGCAAGAAGAATATGTTAATGGATAAAATTAAGCCTAATTAGTCTTTATTACAGAAACAATACAGTTAATTAATTATATGCATAATTCCATAAATATCATACATTTATTAAATACATGAATCAAATATTATTCATGCCAGACCTAAAAGGGCTCCAGCGACTAAGATATAAAAGGGGCCCGTTTCAAAGAAGACCGGAACTGTGTACATTCCTTTGTAAATTGAACCGCCGTAATTACTGCTATTGTTAAGTTGAGGAGATGGCATTTCTCACTGCGACATTATTTACGACGCGATCAGCAAAGCATAGAGTTCTCGGAAGGAATTCCAATTAGTTGGAAAGTCATCCTTGATCGAACACGATCCTAATTACAACAGTTAAATTATTGCACGAAGGTCTGCAGGTGACAGTTCATTAAAGCGGCGAGCTACTCAAGCGCACAATACCGAGAATCAGCTGATGCGCCTCGAACGCGACAATACAATGACTGACAAGCGCAACGGTACATAATTTACTTTTAAGACATGAACTGCCAAGACCTGCAATTTCTATTCAGAACACTAATCAACCAAATAGATTGCTAAGCGATAATGCACTAGTATTTAAACGGACTTCAGGAATGCGGCATTTATCATTCAACTTTTAAGGGTTTACACGTTGCCACCATTGTCTGAGCCCTGCTATTCACGGACGTCTAAAATCCGTGCCGCGCGCCCGACGTACGACACCGGGAGACGGGAAGCCGGGTGCCCGAACGCCAGCTACGGCGGAGCTCACGGGAGATAAGTATCATTCCGTATCATTAACAACGATTGTTGTACTTGAACTATAGTAAGCCGAGTGCTTAATCTTTAAATACCAATCATTATTAATTAGGCAGTGTCTCAGGTCCCGGTGACGGGACTCGGGTTCTAAATTCTCCAGTCCCGGCGCACTCATTTGATTGGTTGATGACAGAATTGGAGGTTTGGCTTAAATTTGAAGATTATGATGTCATAAGAAGAACCGGTATCACCACCCCAAATGCTCTAGTCCCGGTGCCGGGACTCAAGTTCTAAATACTAGTCCCGGCAGTAAAAAAAAAATAAAGACTTACTGTAATAATTATTAAAGATGCAACCGGGATCCATTCTTCAAATGCTTTAGTCCCGGTGCCGGGACCCAAATCCCAAATGCTAGAGTCCCGGCAGTAAAAGATAGTTGACGGTGGTAATTATCAAAAGTGCAACCGGGATCCATTTTACAAATGCTCTAGTCCCGGCACCGTGACTCAAGTTCCAAATACTAGAGTTCCGGCAGTAAAAAAAGTATTGAAGACTTACTGTTATTATTAAAGATGCAACCGGGAGACATTCTTCGAATGCTTTAGTCCCGGTGCCGGGACACAAGTCTCAAATGCTAGAGTCCCGGCAGAAAAAGATGGTTGACGGTTGCATCTTTAATAATTATTACAGTAAGTCTTTGATTTTTTTTTTTACTGCCGGGACTCTAGTACTTGGGACTTGAGTCCCGGCACCGGGACTAGAGCATTTGTAAAATGGATCCCGGTTGCACTTTTGATAATTACCACCGTCAACTATTTTTTACTGCCGGGACTCTAGCATTTGGGATTTGGGTCCCGGCACCGGGACTAGAGCATTTGAAGAATGGACCCCGGCTATATCTTTAATAATTATTACAGTAAGTCTTTATTTTGTTTTACTGCCGGGACTCTAGTATTTAGAACTTCAGTCCCGGCACCGGGACTAGAGCATTTGGGGTGGTGATACCGGTTCTTCTTATGACATCATCTTCAAATTTAAGCCAAACCTCCAATTCTGTCATCAACCAATCAAATGAGTGCACCGGGACTGGAGAATTTAGAACCTGAGTCCCGTCACCGGGACCGGAGACACTCCCTATTAATTATCCTTTATTAGGATTTATTCCAATTGCAACCGTAGTAAGAATGCCAATCGCCAACTATTGTTGATTTAATGTAACCAAACCGATCTCGAAATACAATCCTTATAATTCGATTATTGACCAGTGTGGTCCATATTTTGTACAACGGAGAGTCGATTAAAGGCCCAAAATATTATTGATCTGTTGTTTATCATTACGCCTCCCTGTTTAAGTGCCATATTCACGTGTTATATTTAGGTTAAATACAACTGATTCATCCAGACAACAATGGTTTATTTTGGGACAATTGCTCACTAAAATAGATCATTACACGTATTTTGCCTTTTTCCTCACCTTTTTTCTTACTCAGTACAAGCAAGAATTGAAAGCCAGTGCCAAGGAATGCTACGACAAATCACCGAAGGTAAGAAACTGGTCCTACAAGGTATCTAAAGTTGGATAAACAAGTTACGGTTGGAGTCACCTTGTAAACAATATGCACTGCAGGCAACAATGAGACCACATGGTCATGAGACCACCACGAAACCACATGCAAGACCACAGTGAAGATATTTATTCACTGTGTGTTTTTTATTAATGGGTTTTGTCTTTTTATTGTGTGTAGGCTGAGGATTACTTACTTATTCACTGTGGTCCTGTTACACAATATCACAGGACCACTGTGAAATTACTTCACAAGAAACATTATGGGTCTTACAACATAAGACGTAAAACAGTTTAAATAGAGCTACAGAGTGAAAATAAAACAAAAAAACTTAAAATAACATTTGCAGAGGTTAAAACACGACAAACTAACTCCTTATCTTATTTATACAGTTTGTTCTAATGGGTTTTGTCTTTTTATTGTGTATAGGCTGAGGATTACTTCAAATGTTGCAAGGATAAGCAGAAGGACGTAAGTTATTCGTCAGATAATTTTTTTTTAATTCTAGTGTTTTGTGTTCTTATTGAACTTCTAAATTTTAAGACAAATTACTAACGATTCCATTTTTTTCTGCATTTATTTTGTAGCTCAAGTGCAAAGTTCCCAAGCACCATTGCCATAAGGGTAAGGGCAAAGATTCGAAGGACGATGCTGACACTGAAGTGCCTGAACCATAAATTACAACTGGGAATCTTACCATTAAAAACTAATCAGATTAGTTTTGTTGTAATATTTTTTAAATTATCTACCGATAATCAATAAAATGTAAGTTCCTTATCATCAGCCAGTCTGTTATTTAATGAAATAACTTATGTTACTTGTCAACAAGAGCACTTCTGCGATTACTCTTGACAAGACGCACTACACCGCATGGGCAAGTTGGGAGAAATGGAGGGGAGGGGCATGTGGGGGTGGGGGTCACCCTCATGGAATGGCCAATCTTCGAAATTAATGTTAGGGTCCGTTTCACCCTTAGGCTATGTATCAACAAGCGTCTTTTAAAATCTGGTAACTTGATAAAGGTTTGGCTGTACTTTTCACATTTCATTGACAAACTTTTACCGTGTCGATAGTAGTCAGCACAACCTTTGGTGCATAATTTACATTTCCACAGTATTTGTTCCACAGTAAATTTTTTTCCTGGTTCTTTTTTCCCCAGGACAATTGTCGAAAGGAATAGTCTGGCTTGTGACGCTGTAAACTTGAGTAGCGTATCTTCATTTGCGTAATTTTTGAGATCTGTTCGAAAACCATTAGTGTGCGGTCATTCGTTTTAACTGTTTTTATGGTGCCGTTGTTTTGTATTTTGTATACGTTTTGGCAAGGTTTTGGTTATGTTGATATTGCTTTTTACCCTGTTGGGTGCTGCAATTACTTAATAAATAAATAAAGTAACGTTTAATTCCCTTACAGTGATGAAGCCTTTACCACACTAGTCACATTTCAACGGTTGATTTCACTATGTAGTGTTAAATGCTTTTTTAAATTTGAATTTCTATTAAACCCTTTACCGCACTGTTCACATTCAAATGGCTTTTCACCACTATGTATCAATAAGTGTTGTTTTAAGTCCGAAGGATTGATAAAGCCTGCACCACATTCTTCGCATTTTACTGGTTTATCTCCAGTATGTCTAAATGAATGTCTTTTTAAATCATTCTTCGTAACAAAACCTTTACCACACACTTCACATGTAAATGGTTTGTCGTCTGCATCGTGTAGCGACAAGACGTGTTTTTTTAATTCTATTGCGAAGAGAAAGCCTTTACCGCACTCTTCACATCTGTACGGTGTATTTCCGCTGCATCTTGAAACATGGTTCTTTAAATAAAACTTCGCAGCAAATTCTTTACCGCACTTTTCACATTTAAATGGTGTCTCACAACTATGTACCGACAAGTGTCGTTTCAAGTCTGAGGCCCTCACAAAGCCTTGACCACATTCTTCACATTTCAACGGTTTATCTTTACTATGCCTTGATGCATGCAACTTCAAACTTCTAGCAAGTGCAAAGGCTTTACCGCACACTTGACATGCGAATGGTTTCTCACCACTGTGTCTTACTTGGTGACTTTTTAAATTCCACAGCTTAGAGAAAGACTTGTCACATTCACCACACTTGTGGATTTTATTTCCTGTGCTGCAGCTCATTATTTTAAAGAATGTAGAGATTACAATTCTACAAAAACCATAGCAGCAACTATAAAGTTTTTGGCTGAAACAATTTCCAAGAGGCCTTAATTTACAGAATTATTAAGGCCTGGCGAACATTGAACTGTTGGACACTGAGGCAGTTTCCGTAGTGCCGCCATCTACCGACAGAAAACAGCACTGACTGCCTGTTAACAGGGCCAACTGAGATAGCTGCATTCCTCGCTCCACTCCTTGAGGGCAAAGAGGGTGCACATATTGTTGATAACGACGAGAAAGCAAAGGCGCTGAACCGATACTTCCAGTGTTTTTAATAACGGTTCATTGCCTTCTGAACAAAGAACTAATTTTACTATGCCTATGATCAACGTTACCAGTGCTGGAATCACAGTTTTGATTCAGAAGCTGCCTGCAAATAAAGCTTGTGCCTCAGATGACGTGCTGGCTCGTTTCCTGAAGGAAACCACCAATATTTCTTCATAGTTTCTGCCGAAGATTTTTCAGCAGGCATTGCAACAAGGTAAAGTTCCCGAAAACTGGAAGAAAGCTGGGGTTGTACCGTTCTTTAAACACAGCAGCAGGAGCAAAAGAGAAAACTATCATCCGGTCTCACGAGTCTCTGTATTAATTCTTGAACGTGTCATTGTTAGCCATATTTACAGGCATCTGGAAGAGCATTGCTGATATCCTCCAGGCCATTTTCGTTTTTGAAGTAACTCCTCGTGTGTGCTTTTGCTGGTGAAAATGATAAACCAGATTGCAGGCGGTATGGACCAGGGGTATGAGGTGGATTGGTGCCAGTTTGACCTTGCAAAGGCATTTGGTATGGTTCCCCACAGTTTGCTCCTTCAGAAGTGGTCCATATACGGGATTCATAAGGACATTCTTTAATGGTGTGAGGATTTTCTTACTGGAAGGCAACGGACTAATGTTTGAAATGGAGTAGAGTTCGATGACCTGGAAGTTGCCTCTGGTGTTCCACAAGGAACAGTCAGTGGACCATGCCTATTTCAGATTGAAGTGAATGACCTGCCCGACTAGTTCATCTCAAAGAAATATCTCTTTGCTGATGATAATGGTATTGTGTAGGTAATCAAGTCGGATCTGACAGAGTTCCTTCAGTTGGATGTTCAGGAGTGAATGTTTGGTATGAATCATGGGGAATGAAATTAAATGTTGCCTGACATAGAAAATGTTTAACGTACTGTAGTTAAATGTTAGCACGACTAAACCGATGACTATGAGTCGCAAGTCAGCGGTGGAATCCTGGCGGTATTTCATTAAGAGGGAGAGTACTGCATCAGTAGAAGAGGCCTAGCGCTTAGGTGTCACTACAACATCAACTCTCAACTTTTTTAGGCATGTGGAGGAAGTTTATGGTAAGGGCATCAGCCTTACAAATTTTATTTACCATGTGCTGTGGGAAGCTAGATAGGCTGCCTATCTCCCCTTGGTCCGTCCAGTTGCATGTGGGACACAGGCGAGGGAGTCCTTTTTCAAAAAAATAGATGAATGTGTGACACAGATGGTGGACAAGAAAAGATCGCCCTCGCTCCAAACTCATTGGAAGGAGAGCTAAGATGTGCTTGTATTACAAGATCTTCAACAACCATACAATTCTTGATAAGCAGTGCAACTTTCTATGGCAGGCACGACTATTTCCACAAGGTCTTCAGGGAATCTTGTGGAAGGCAATATATGTTTACCCTCCGAATTGAGAAGGAGACCGTAATGAAGACAAGACAGTTGTACGCGCTGTCAGGAAGTTACTACTCTTTTTGAAGACAAACTAGTCTTTCATTCGAGAACATGAAGATGAAGCATATGAGAATACAAAGAGATTTGAGAATGTGATTTGGAGACATGAAGAAGACCTAACCAAAGCAAATGAGAAGATCCATACCTTTGAGGAAGAAACTACTGCAATTCTTGATGAAGCTGCTATTGATAAATCGATTCTGAAAGAAGAAATCCAGAGGCTTAAGACTGAACTTGACGAGAAATCCAACGATGTTAAATACCAACTTGGGAAGAATGATAACCTCTGCAAGTCTGCGATCTGTTCTCCTGGCTGGATTCTAAGCGTGAAGTTGGTGTCGACTTCCCTGTTTTATCCTCTTGACCTTAGAGAAATGGGCCCTCTGGGCAATGATGAAACTAGCACAATCTTTGGTGCTATTTCTGATCTGGCTTTGAGTGTTGAATCGAGTAGAGTGATGCCTGCCCAATTTAATAAGGCAGCTTGTGGAATTACAAAAAAAGTGCTTGATAGGTAAATCACTTTAACGAATCAGCCGTTAAAAGCTGCCAATTGTGCAAGCAACAAAAATGATGAAAAGTTGGAAAGGAGACTGGAATAAAAACTGAAAGAAGTTCATAGGATACTTGAGAGGATAAACCTGAATCAATATAAAGAAGAAAAGAAAATTGCTGTCCTGATTTCACAGTGGGAAATTGTTCTTGAAAATATAGGTAACTTTCTTTGGATGTTAGGCAACTTCCCTGTGCCACTGATAACTTTAACCATAGTCCCCCTTTGTCTACTGCTGATGGGACTGAGGGTCCTCTGAGCGTTCCCCTTCATGATAACTCTACACGCAGCCCAGAGGCAGAACTTTCTGCAACTGTCTGCAACATCAATTGTCGGAAAAAAATTTGTCTGCAGCTAATCTGTTTTTAAATACAGTTACCTACATGTGTATTGGTTTTTATGGAATAACTTTTCAGTGCTTTATCCTATTGATCTGGCTATTCCACCAACGGAAAGGTCTCATCGAGACGATTAAAATGGTGTATTGAAATGTCAAAATCGGTCAAAAAATTGAGAAAACGGCAGAAATTTGGCCAAAATTTGTCTGCGGCGGCCTTCAGCCACGCTGATTCTTTGTCACGCAGTATGGTCAATCTGGATTCTTTGTCAACTTCACGTGGCAGACTGTTACACTTGAACCGTCTTGAATTGGCTAAGAATCATCGTTCTTACCCTGACCGTACTTGCGAGAGAAGTACCACTGCTTCCTTCGTGAATGGAACACAGCGTGTGCACTTAAAGAATACTCCGAATGTTGTCGATTCAAGACACTCTAGTGACTTCCCTGACCATGATGGACGTGGCGAGATTTGTGCAGAAATGCACAATGACCTTGTTTTTGAAAGCGACAGTCATAGGTCCTCTGAAGATCCTGGAGACCCGGTGTTACCTTGTAAAGAAGAAGATGAATCAACCATGGATTCACACGAGTGGCAGAAGTGATATTCTGCATAGGGAAATGTGATATTAACACTTCTGTGCATGACCTCTACCAGAACGTCCGTAACATCATCTTTGGAGAAAAGGGAGAGTGCAAGGGTTATTTATTGTTAGTAAACCGACACAACAGCTCTGCGAAACCTTGGAATACTAATTCCAACTTGAAATCTCTCTACATTTGACAGCACTCCTCTTACTTGAGATGCGCTGGCCAAAAGGAATATTAGTATGAACATAAAAACTAGTTTTTTTTAAAAATAAAAACTTCTCTTTCTCATATTCACTTTGATCGAAACCCTTGAGGTGCTGTACTGGAACTGCAATGGGGTTATGAATATTTTACTGATCATCTATGATCTTTGTAATGATGTGGATGTCCTTCTTCAAGATACCTGGCGTTACGAATCTGAACAGGATTAGTAAGGACCTCCACTTCGGGGCATTTAGTGCTATGGATGAAATAGATATACGAAAGCGCAGACCTTTTGGAGGCTTTGCCATCATTTAGAGGAAACGCCTCTCCACTACTTTTCCTTCTACTCAAATCTCTCCCAGATTTATGTGGCCTGATCTGAACTTTGGACAGAATGAATGGAGGCTGATCAACACATACGCACCCGCTGATGAAAGATGACCCCAGTATCTTAAGGACCTTGTCGGCGACGGCGTTGGTGTTGTTCGTGAGCGTCTGCTGTCTTCTATTACGAAACTGGCAACCTTATGCTGTCTGGCCAGGTCCCAGACTCAGTTTGCCCCGTTCTGTATGGTGCCTCGCGTATCGCCCTTGCGAAGAAAGGGGGCGGTGTAAGACCCATTGCTGTTGGCAACACTTGGTGTTGACTGGTTGCCAAGCTTGGTTGCAATAACATTGTGTCGAGTCTTGGTGCCTCTCTCCGTCCTGTTCAGCTTGGCTTTGGCACCAAAGGAGGTGAAGAAGCCGCCATCCATGCTGCCAGGAGTTATTTCTCTCACCCCCACAGCGAAGCCAAGGTCATCCTCAAGGTCGACTTCTCGAACGCTTTCAAGTCGGACCGCCGTGATCGCCTATTGCATGCTGTGCGTGACCGCATTCCTGGCCTCTACCCATTCTTGCATCACTGCTACGGCTCATCTTCCCTTCTGGCATACAGGGATAAGTTCATCCATTCCCAGTGTGGTGTGCAGCAGGGGGAACCATTGGGCCCTGCTCTCTTCTGCCTCGTGGTGCAGCCGGTGGCTGCTTCTATGAACGCTGAACTCAACGAGTGGTACCTGGACGATGTTACCTTGGGCGACAAACCTGATGTAGTCTTCCAGGATTGGGAGGTCCTCACCGATAGCGCCAGATATAGTGGTCTGGAAGTGAACTCCAGCAAGCTGCTGTTTCTTAATGCATTTGCAGAAGAGGAAGCTACCATCTCCAACAGGTTTAAACGGGTCGCCCCTGGTATCCGTGTTGTACCCCCTGCCGAGTCAACGCTTTTGGGAGCCCCTCTCTCTAACGATGCCATCAGAGCCTGTTTGGACTCTAAGACCGAGGCCCTCACTGTTATGGCTGGTAGACTGCAGCATCTGTCGGCTCAATGTGCTTTTTTCCTGCTGAAGGTCTCTGGCCATCCCCAAACTCTCTTAAGTCTTACGGTGTGCCCCTACTTGGAGATGCCCAATTGGTTTGCAGAGGTTTGACGAGGCCCTTCATTCCTCCCTGGAGGCCCTCCATTCCTCCCTGGAGGCCGTCACCAACACCCAGCTTTCACCAACGGCTAAGGAGCAGTGCTCTTTGCCCGTGACTTGTGGTGGTTTGGGCGTTCGTCGTACATCGGATCTGTCCCTGCCGGCTTTTCTCTCCTCTTCGTTCTTCGTGTCGCAGCTTGTAGACGACATCCTGCCCGACTTCTGCAGGAACGGGCCCGACCCCGTCTTCTCCGAGGGGAATCTCTGCTTGGTCCGAGCTGACCGAAGCTACTCCTCCAACGGGAAATGCTAAGGCCATGCAACGTGAATGGGATCGTCCTGGCACCGTGGTTTTGTGTAGGTCACTCCATCAGCGGGCTGTTAATCTCAACCAAAAGGCCCGTCTCATTGGGGTGTCTTCCAAGGAATCCGGTGCTTGGCTCCAGGCCCTTCCATCCCCCCACCTTGGCACACTTCTCGATGACGGTGCCTTTAGGATTGTCGTTGCTCTTCGTTTGGATTGCCGCATCTGCGAACCTCACGTGTGTCCACGCGGAGCCATCGTCGACTCTTTTGGCATCCATGGATTGAGTCAACGACCTCATCAAGCGTGCGCTTGTGTCTGCCGGGATCCCATCCTAGCTGGAACCTGTTGGCCTCGACCGGGACAATGGTAAGCGTCCGGATCGTATTTCTTTGATCCCATGGGCTAGCGGCCGTCAGTTGGTTTGGCATTTCACCTGCACCGACACCCTGGCACCGTCTTATCTCAACCAGACTTCCGTGGAACCTTTGAGCGCCGCCTTCGCCGCCGAAGCCAAAAAGAAAGCCAAGTACGATTACTTGGACAACCTGTACTTCTTTTGCCCTGTGGCTGTTGAGACTCTGGGGTCCTTTGGTCGGGATGGCCTGGGCCTGATCCATGACATCGGTCGCAGGATTTCCAGGGCCACTGGAGAGAAGAGGTCTACTGCTTTCCTTCTCCAACGTATCGGGGTAGCTGTTCAACGGGGGAACGCCGCTTCAATCATGAACACCATTCCTACTAGTGCCTCCCTAGATGAATACGTTAGTGTGCTCTAAGTGTTTTCGTCGACCGCGCACGCCTTTGTGGGGGATTTTGCCTTTACTTTTCAAGTGCAAAGTGCGTGCTGGTGCTTTTTCTATTTTGGGAATGGGACTTTGCGAATTTGTTTTATGCCTACCTTCGTGTTTGAGTGTTCCTGAATTACCTTTCATTTTTTCATTTTCTTGTACATTTTTCGGAGTCCGTTGTGTCATTATTGCTGTTGTATTTTTCCATTCATATAAATGTGTAATAAATCCCCCACAATAGTCTACGGATTCTGAAGATAAGCTGAATCAAGTCTGGGAGAGATTGCTGCTGTTGAAACTCGTAAAGTCTATAGGCCTTCCATCTTGGGTGGTGACCTGAACACTGCTTACAACCGCAACGGTAAATTCCTTGAAATTATGAATACACACCTCGTGGAGCTTGAATGGGAAAATCTTGTTGACATTGGTTTCTGTAGATTTACTTATCTTAATTTCCTCAAAGGCTCAACATCCTGGATCGACAACTTCTTAGGCTCTAAAGGCCTTAGAGATTCTGTTTGCTACACTAAGGTGCTGGAAGGTACTGTGGGATTTGACAATCTTCCGATCCTGTTCTCCCTCAGCATCGGTCCTTTTCAAGCCTGTAATGCCATAAGTGAAAGAAACTTCATCCATTCCCGTATAAACTGGAAAGATGGAAAAGGCCCTCTCATTACACTTTATCACCTCCTGATTGAAGAGTACCTTAGTGAAGCCCCCGAACCCGAAGTACCCCTTTGCGATGACAACGCGTGTGATAGATAATACCACTCTGAGGAGATTGATGGTGTCTTCAATTTCCTCAACGAAGTTATGTGAATGTGCTGAATAAAGATGCCTGAGTACTCATACAAGAAGACATATATTACTGGTTGCAATAATTACGTAGCTATGAAACATAGGTAGGGACTTTAAAGATGCAAATAGAGAGTGGCTTAATGACAGAAGACAAAAGACTTGAGAGAGCAGCAACAATACGAGGTGACAAGAAGAATCTTTCTTGGTTCCATCTAATGGTGTAAACGAAATGAGAAAGAGATCAAAATTCAGGAGTTCGTCAGTAGCAATAGAAAGCTTAATCCAGCCTCCTTCAGGCAAAAAGTCAACCAGGTTCGTAAACCAAAGGCCCAACAGGCATCAAAAATACATCTGGAGACTTTAAGTTTGCCAGGATCTGGAGAAACCTTCTCCAGATCAGTGATAACCTCCGACCGCAGGAAACTTTCGTGAATGAAAATGAAGGCAGCCGCTTTGTTCCTCCTCTTTCTCAATCAAGCGTATCATTGCCTCTTCATTGAACAAGGCAGTTGGACCTGACGAGATTGCGGCTGAAAACATTAATTTGGAGGCACCTTACTCTGGACTTGGATCGCCGCCCTGATCAGATGCAGTTTTGTCCATTCTCATACCTTAACATCACGAAGAAAGCCATCATTATCCCAATCCTTAAATCTAACAAACTCGCCAGTGATAGACCTGCTCGGAACAGTTGCATCTCTCCGCCATGGGCTAAAATCATTAGATGCATTGATCCTGAATGAGACACAATGTTCTACTAACACTGGGTGGACTGAATTAGTCTACAAGCGTAAACAGTCTATGAAGATGGTGGCGAAAGTCCTGGAAACTCTCATTGATAGAGGAACCAGAAGAAAAGAGAACGTCTTCGCATGCTCTATCGACTTTGACAGTACTCCAAGGGAATAGATCTGGAATTGTCTTCATAAGCGTGGGATCCACGACAATATTGTCCATATGCTCAAAATTCAGTATGCTGAAGAGGAGCTTTGTGTTAGATGGAATTGTGCTGCTTCTCCTGTTTTCCAGTTAGATGTTGGCGTGAGACAGGGCAGCCCTCTTTCTGCCTTCATCTTCTCTTATTCTTGAATGATGATGCTATTGCGACCGCTAACAGACAGCAGGCCGATTGGATCGTCAACAACATTAAAGTGAACTACATTGCCTAGGCTGATGACATCACCCGCCTGAGCCTCAGCAAGAATGGGTTACGGCAGATTGTTGACAACCTTGTCTCAGCACTTGCAGCCTATGACCTTGAATGCGAAGAGCCAATACATTGATTTCTGCACAGTGAATAACTTTCAATGTAAAAAACGAAAGATTACCACATGCGATCAAGAGGTTAATTGGACCAGCACCACTTCCTTCCTTGGAATTATATTCACTTCCAATCTCAGATGAGACGATGAACTCTGGGAAGAATTAAAAACAAGATTTGTAAACAGGGTAATACGATTCTTATCTTGTTTCGTGTTACCATGGTCTGGGAGGACCCTTGGTATATTACTCGGAGATGTTCCCTTCACCTCCCTTCACCTCTAAGGAAGTGGTGCTGGTCCAATTAACCTCTTGATCGCATGTGGTAATCTTTCGTTTTTTACATTGAAAGTTATTCACTGTGCAGAAATCAATGTATTGGCTCTTCGAGTGGTTGCATTCAATGTCATAGGCTGCAAGTGCTGAGACAAGGTTGTCAACAATCTGCCGTAACCCATTCTTGCTGAGGCTCAGGCGGGTGATGTCATCAGCCTAGGCAATGTAGTTCACTTTAATGTTGTTGACGATCCAATCGGCCTGCTGTCTGTTAGCGGTCGCAATAGCATCGTCATTGAATTTTGTCGGAACACCCACAAGAATCTGGAAAGAGACGAAAAGTGTATTCCACAGGTGTATCAAAATGGGCCGATGGATGGAGTACGTTTGCGGGAAATCGTGAGACGTGCTTTGAGCTTAACTGCCAGACTTTTGAACTTCAAGTAGCAACGAGAGCAGACGTCCAATATTCGAATGCACTGGTTACCTCCCTCTTTGGTGGGTGTCGTGGCTGGCACACTCCTCTTGGTACCAACACCAGGAATATCCTCCTTGAATTTGGAAAAGAGTGCGATATGCAGAACGTGAAATTTTTCCACATTGAACTTGAAAGACAAATCCAAGCAACTGTTGTGCTCAAAGACTATTTCGAAGTTCAAGTTTGATCCAACTGCACCAAGCACGAGTCTTGCATGGCTAGAAATTTACATTATGTAATTCTTTGTTTATTTTGTACACCTTTCTGATAACCTTTAAAATCTTCCTGTATACCATGTTGTATAACAACAAATGCTACTTCGATGAACCGTGGAACAAGTAACGCAAAGCAATTTAAAAACATGTTAAAATCTAAAAGACTCCCAATTTCATGCGCTCATACCCTAGTTTGACTTTTGCCAGTTGTAGTTTTTGTTATGTGCATGTTGTTGTGTTCTTTTATTTGTTTTTTGAGAGACCCATTTCTACATACACCATCATTAAATTATGCTGGAGACCTTCAAGACCATCCATGATTTTGATTCGCTGGACTCTACTTGCTTCTTTTTGAACATTAACTGTCCCACAACTAGAGGTCACCACCTTAAACTTCAGGCCCACCGTTGTAGGTCTTCTCGTTGGGCAGAAGGCTTTTTCCCACCAGGTGGTCGACAGCTGGAACTGTTCACCGGTCGCTCTTGGAAAACCATTGGAAAAAAAGCCTACAACAGTTGGACAGTGTCATGACTGTTTCTCCTCCATTTCGCCTCAGACTAACCTGCATTCCTCGGTTAATAAAACCAGTCCCCTGAGCATCTTTTCTATGGAAGAGTGGCAAAGTGCACCAATCCAAGTCTCTCAGGATATGAAAGGCTCCGACATGCTGGCACCATCTTGGTAAATTAAAGATGCCATATAGCGCCCGAAAGTGCATTACATGTATATGGATATTTAAAATAATCTCAGGTAATTATGGATTACCGTATTGCGACAAGTAAGTTTCAGCCTGAGAGCACTGCACTTTGCACAGAAGCGGAGCAGGGTTTTTGCTGAAGAGGAGCAAAGGCAGCAAAAGCGGCATGTCCCTGCCATAAAATAAGGCACTAATGGCATTGTGCTCGTCGCCCATGTTGTAAATCAAGATTGTCGTCGGGGGAAGGGAGGGAGTAACCACCTCACTAGCCACTACCACGGCTCCGCCAGTAACTTTGTAGAGAAAACAGCAAATGTAGATGTCTCGGCTGCACAAGCAGGAGACAGTCCCAGTACACTGTAGCTCACAGATAAAAAAGAACACTTGCATATCATCCTGAAGCATTCCATCTGCTCGGAATAGTCAGTCTTCGAAATGAGTGTTGGGGTCTGTTTCTACCTCATGTGTCAACAAGTGTCTTTTAAAATCTGGTACGTTGATAAAGCTTTTACTACAATTTTCACACTTCATTGATTTACTCTTAGTATGTCTTAACAAATGTTTCTTTAAATCATAGTGGTCCGCAAAACCTTTGTCGCACAATTTACATTGCCACGGTGTTTCTCCGGTATGTACTAACAAGTGTCTGTTCAACTCCCTTACGTTGATAAAGCCTTTACCACACTCGTCACATTTCACCGGTTTATTTTCACTATGTCTTGACAGGTGCTTTTTAAAATCTGAATTGACAGAAAACCTTTTACCGCAGTGTTCACATTCAAATGGTTTTTCACCGCTATGTATCAATAAGTGTCGCCTTAAGTCCGAGGGTTTGAAAAAACCTTTACCACACTCTTCACATTTCATCGGTTTATCTCCACTATGTCTCAACGAATGCCTTTTTAAATCATAGTTCACAACAAAACCTTTACCACATATTTCACATTTAAATGGTTTATCGTCTGCACTGTGCCGTACCAAGACGTGTTTTTTCAACTCTTTTACAAAGAGAAAGCCTTTACCACACTCTTCACACCTGAACGGCGTATTTCCGCTGCATCTTAAAACATGGTTCTTCAAATAAAACTTCTGAGTAAATTCTTTGCCGCATTTTTCACACTTAAATGGCGTTTCACTACTATGTACCACCAAGTGTCGTTTTAAGTCCGAGGCTTTCAAAAAGCTTTGACCACATTCTTCACATTTCAAGGGTTTATCTTTACTATGCCTTAATACATGCGACTTCAAATTTTTAAGAAGAGCAAAGGCTTTACCACACACTTCACATGCGAATGGTGTCTCGCCACTGTGTGTTACTTGGTGATTTTTTAAATATGACGGCCTAGAGAAAGACTTGCCACATTCGTCACACTTGTACGGTGTTTTTCCTGTGCTGTAGCTCATTATTTTAAGAATTACGCAAATTCTGAGTCTTCACAGATTTGACTACGATAACGTGGACTAGCCTTAAACTTCGTATCCAGGGTGTTCATATCAATCAGCATTCTTGCTGAGCAAGGCCAACTGAGTTAGTAGCTGCGTTCCTCGCTCCATATAGTGAGCGAGGAACGCAGTTCAATCCCAGTGTGCCTTATTGCCGAGTAACTTACTTTGAGTTTTTTTTTTTTTTTTTCATCCAAATCACAGTATAAAAGAGAGATGACAACAGAAGCTTTCGCTCAGTATTACTGAGCATTCTCAACCGACGCCACATTCGAACATGCAGCATGATTTGGATGAAGTTGCTCAATGGTGTGACACATGGGAAATGAACATCCAACGTAAGAAATCAGCAGTTATCTCGTTCACGAGGAAGACTGCGGACAGTATTAGTAGTTATAATTATGCGATGTCCGACACAACCATCAGTCGTGTTAGCTCCTCAAAATGTTTAGGTGTGTATCTTGATTCAAACCTAAACTGGAGCGAGCATATTTCTTATATTGTGAACAAAAGCTCAGCAACTGCAAACTTTATAAATAGGAAACTGCGTCACTCTTCCGGTGTGCTGAGAGATCTTGCATACAAAACATTGGTGCGACCTGTGTTGGATTATGCTAGCTGTGCTTGGGACAACAACAGTGAGTGCAACACATCCAGAATTGAAAGGGTGCAGCGAAGAAGTGCAAGGGTCGTTACTGGAGACTTCAAAAGGGATTCTTGTGTCACTGGCATGATTTGCAAACTTGAATGGCCCACCCTTCAAGCCAGAAGACGTGAACATCGTCTGGAACTGTTGTACAAGATTTACAATGATGCGACCGTTGTGGATAAGTCATTTTATCTTAAACGGCCGCATTATTATGGAAAGAATGATCACATCCACAAGATTCGACGCTTTGACTGTACCAGGGATTATTTTGGTGACTCTTTTTTTTCCCGTACGGTGAAAGAGTGGAATCTTTTGGACCAATCCGTTGTCAATGCCTCCAGTATTGCTGGTTTCAAAAGGGGTTGTAGGGGAATGAGGAATGATGCTCTTTGCTCTCACTCTAGGTAATGTGTTGTTTTTGTGTTTTATCTTATCTGTATTTTTTTTTTCTTCTTCTTTTTAGTAGGCCTATGTACCGTTATGGTTTACACTTTTTTTTTATTTTTATTTAGAATGACCCTCTTAATGCTTTTCTTGCGTTGGGTCAAATGGTAAATAAATAAATAAATAAACCTGGTTCCTCTACTGTTGCTAAGCAACTACAAGCCATGCAGTGCAGCCTTCTCAGCAGACAAGCCTCTCTCACACACGCCAATATTCCTTTCTGGCGCAACAAGGTAAGTCTAACTTTACAACCTCATAGGCAACCAAATAAATACATATACGAACAATTAAATATTCTAAATAAACTAAATAGTTGAGAATGCTCAGTAAGACTGAGCGAAAGCTCCTGTTTTAATCTATCTTTTATACTGTGATTAGGCTGATGTTTTGCTTTTATAAGTTCACATTGAGTGTTCCTATCGAAATTTCACTTAATTTCTAAAAACAAAACAAAATTTAAAAAAATAGAAAAGAATAAGCCAACAGTCCTAGCAGGACATTAATTGCACCTACAAACCATGTTCTGAGTGGTGAGAGAGCTCAACTGGTTGCTGGAGGCTAGCGGATCTGGTCGAACCCCTGGAAAGGGGACCTTGGCAAAGTCCCAGCCAAGGCTGCCGACCAGGGTAGCGTGAGAGGCTACCATGCTCCTTCAGCAGCTATAGGAACTTATTCTGGCCAATTTTTGACAATCTTTCGGCCCTTACGATGGTCGGAGGTTTCCCGGTTCAAACCCCGGCATTGCCCCTCCCTTTACCAGACATTTCTTCTCTCAAAAAGTCTGGTAATGTTCAAAATTGAGCCGGTTTAGTCACACGAGCATTAAATTGCTTCGGATGACTTAAGGCTCAAAGAAATTAATAAAAAAAAAAAGACCCAAACTAGCCATAAATAATTAAAATACAGAGAAGTCAATGTCAAAGCGACACTTAATTAACCTTGTTGAGCATTCCAGATATCGATAATTCACTCACTGAAGAAACGGTTGTGGAAAGCAAACCAAAAAGTAGAACTCTGTGTTCGAACCTTGCTTCTGGTATTCCAGTAAGTGCGAAAAAAGTTTTTCAAAAGTATCAACATTAAAAAAAAACATTAAAAAATTTAAAAATAGTGTTACAACATTACATTACAACATGTGGCTGGCCATACCACAAGTCAGCCTGATGTATGGTGGTTTGATTAAATTAAACAGAACACTGTTCTTTAAAATATTGTGTTTATTTTGGAACAATAAACCCATACATAGTTTGTTGTTGTGTTTTCTTTTACGTGTCACGAATTCGTGATACGTTGTAGTCGTCATGTACTAATGAACGCAGCAACGTATTTGCGTTTCAGGTAACGTCGAAATGGTTACGAATATCGTACAAAAATTAAATGAACTAATGAATTTGAATTAGGTTTTGTTTTTTGACAAGCGAATATAAGACTATAAAATGATTAATACCACCATGTAAGGGGGGGGGGGCATCAATGATAGCCCCCCCTCGCCAGAGTAAACTAAGCATGATAGGAAAAAAATGAAAGTACCAATAGTTAGCCCATTTTATTATGGGTTTAAACTCACAAGCGCAATATTCAGTGTTCACTCCTTTGGCGTCACGAACAGCTTGAAGACGAGCAGGGTAGGAAGGCAAACTTATCTCACAAAGATCCGTGTTGAACTCCCTTTTCTGAATGCGTGAAAATTTTGGATCCATCATGAAGGACAATGTTGAAAAAAGGATGTTTTCTGAACCTCTAGCAAGTCGCACTAAGATTGAGGAGTACATCGATGCTGTGCTTCGGGAAATGGGAGTTCAACGCATATGTGGAGTGCGCTGCAGTGCAGCATCTTCCAGGGGAAGCTGTCACGTGTTTTGTTTTTTAATACCTCCGCTCACAGGGTGTGCATGGTATTGTGGTTGGGTTTAAAATGCGCGCGGGGACGAGCCCTACACTGACACCAAGTTTCATGATGCTGACACTGCTGGTTTTGGAGTCATTACCAAATAACTGAAAAAAAACGGCTTCGCCGTTTAGAAAAACAACATTAGAGCTCGTATCCCCATACTCACAGCCCTGAAGGTACACGAATAAAAACGGATTAGAGTTCACTCGAACGCAACGAACTATAATTTGAACTATAATTTGTGTTTATTTTGTGTATGCATTTTTATCTTTCAATTTTGTAGCGTTTTTCTGTTGATGGCGTCTATTTTGTGTGTGTTTGTGGGTTTACGTTTTGCGAATTATAGTTCGTTGCGTTCGAGTGAACTCTAATCCGTTTTTATTCGTGTACCTTCAGGACTGTGAGTATGGGGATACGAGCTCTAACGTTTTTTCTAAACGGTGAAGCCGTTTTTTGCTCAGTTAATTTGTTGGCTTTTTTCACTTCCATTTTAAATGTGTCCACATGCTACGCTGTCATTGTGAATACCAAATTGCTAAGCTGAGCTCGAGCTCATGCATAGCTCACGTTGAGCCGTCATTATGAATATGGCTAAGTACTGTCGGTTCACTTCACATCGCCAACCATCTTGAATTTAGCTTTCAGTTATAATTTGCCTGGAAGTACATACGTGTGGGGACAAGCGGTAGGACCTCGGCCTTCGGTTTCAAAGGTCGTGGATTTGATACCCCACTCATGCAGTCTGTCATATAAGTCCAAAAGGCAACGTAAATAGGTTTGCATCTGTATTTAAGTGGGGACAAGTAGTATGTGTGGTTGCGCGAACGTACTTACTAGCACATCAAGCATTTGCAGAGAATGAAAAGGGCTTGGGTAGTACTAGGGGGTAGTAACTAATGTCACAATGTAGCGTCATATAAGAGTTGCTAGCGCAAATAGCGCTCACTGCTTGATCAAGGACCGCAGAAGCACAGACAATGTGGCGCTGCTACTCGTAGCTTAACCCGGTCCAGAATGGAGTTCAAAGATGCCAGTAAATAAACATTGTGCTGTCGAAAACTGCCAAAACAATTCGTGGTATTTTTACAAACCGTATATGGCAAATGTTAGCTAACACAATTTACCTTCACGAAGTCGCTCTCCCTGGTGTTGTTTGCCGATCATTTTTAAAGTGGCACTATCACCGATTGAAAAGCGAACGAAAATACCGTGGCGCCATCTAGCGGCACTGATATTGTTAGCCTCAATAGTTCGCTCCTAGGTGCACGGGGAAGTATCAAATTTTCACTCAGTAATTAAGGAAGTTGTAGGTTGTTTGTTTCGTTAAAAGAAACGCCGTTGTGCATTCCTTCACTTGGTGCAAGCAAGCGCTAGCTTATACTGGATAGTGCTAGATGTTGCCAGATTTCGTTTGCATTCAATCGGTGATAGTACCACTTTAAGCTGCGTGATTGCAACGAACGGTGGCTCATTGGGACACGCAACAAGTTTTTTCTATCTACACGAAACTTTTATGAAGCCGGAACAAGATGGCCACTGGCGTGGGCGCAGTTTACCGTATACCATCCTAGGTTGTAGCGTTTCTTACCCGGTGTTGGAATGCCGGAGTTACGATTTCATGAAAGGTTGTTGTGTGTCCCAGCGAGCTACCGTGGTAATAACAAGCGTTTCTTCCCGTTTGCCCTCCAAACTCGTGTCCTCGTGCGTGTAACACTTGCCGAGTGTTGCTTTCCACCGGAATACGCTCCTCTCACAACGAAGTGAGTATATTGCTCTAAGGTCGTAATCCAGCTCTTTATGCTTTAGCGTTTTTCGCATTAATAGTTTTATTGTTTCGCGGGCAGCAGCAGCCAATAACGTGCCTTTTGTTTAGAGTTTATAGTCGATTATGTTCTTAGTTTTCTGTGCTTTTCATTCTTGCTTCGTTGTTTCATTTTTATTTGTTGCTTTTCTCGTGTACATTCCCACCATCGAACCGCATCGATATGACATACCCAAGAAGCGCCAAAAGTTGTCACTTTCGGATATTTTGCAAAAGGTTCCTGAGGGAGAGGAGGGTCTGATTGAATACTTGGAGGAGCAAGCTGAAAGGACAGTTGATGAATTGGGGGAGAGAGGGATGAAGAAGTTCAGAAAGAATTTATTGAAGAAAAACAATGAAAACGTAAACAGTATGAATTCCGGTAAGAACTAAACTCCTAATTTAATTTCCACTGTAATTCAGTGGAGCTCAATTCAACATTCAGGCACAGGGTCATGCAGTATGTTCGTTCTCGAAGTATCTCCTATGTTGCTTTTTCGCTATTTTGTTGTTTTCGTTTGCGAGGTGACTCTACGAAAGGTTGGATGTGGCGTTTGTAACAACAAAACTCCAATAATAATGTAATAATAACAATTTTGTCACGATAGCAAGGACCCTAATAGCAATTTTGAACAGGTCTGGCAAGGACCCTAAGATCGCTAACACCCAGCCTCAATTAAAAAACAGACGACAATCACGTATAATGATACAGAATGATTGGCCAAGGGAAGGTGAGGGGATTAGCTATTGGGACACGAATGCCTTACCACCAAGGTTAGACCTGCCAGGGGCTCTAAGGCCCTCGATGGCATCGCCAAACGTGTTGGACACGGGAGGTGTAGGTTCGGCCCAAGTAAAAAATAAAAGCTAGATGAACAAATAAGACCGTTAAAGAGCAACATTGTATAATACAAAGTATGGTTATGATAAGTACAAAAAACAAAAGCATTCCAAAAATGGGAATTGTCACCGCCTAAAAATGAATAAATTAATAAATAAAATACTTTGTTGCAATAGCAACGGATCAGGCAAGGACCAAGCGTCACTAACAGGCAGCCAAGGCTTCATGGGGTGAGAGCAGACTTGTGTAAAGCGGAATCATCTGCAAGATTATATGTTTAACTCGGAGGATAAGAACGACGCATAAAAATCTCTAGATTAAACGAGCTGAGGTGACTCCGAAATGTATGAACTGTCCGCGAGGTGACAATTTCGTCTGGTAAAGAATTCCAAATTTTAACCACACGCAACGCGAAAAAGTTACGTCTACAATCTAAATGTGATGTTTGCACCATAAGCTTCAGAGAATTACCTCTAGTCCGATTTAACTCCGACAGGTCAAAAAGAAGCATATCCACCCCAACTACACCATGAATAATTTGGTAGGTAAGAATAAGATCAATTTTGATTCTCACAAAAAGTTACAAACTCAAAAAGTCCAAGTTGGTAACGTGGACGAGGAATCAACAAATAAATTTTACCTCCTGATAAACGCTGAGCATGAATGGAGTCTGATTTCAGCATCTAATTTCAACGTATCATTATTTGACCAAGCCTTTTTAATGATTCGCAAAAGCAATCAAGCAATCTTAAAATGAAATTTGCCATTTCGGAACCACTAGGTCCAAAGGGAAATTTCCGACTTATATCCAAGGGAAACAACAATTGTGTCGGAAAATAACTGGTGCGAATGACAAAGCTATCTTTTGAGATACTGCATTCCAAGTTGGATTAGCCCGATGATTCACCGAGAAGTATTAGTAAACCTAACCAATTCAGAATTTTATTAGTAGTTATAAGGATTTTTTTTACTCTGCCTCAACCTCTAAGCTTTTGTTTAACATTTTAGGTGTGTTGTGTCTTCTAGCATACTTGCACGAAACAGGAAAAATTTAAGTATTTTTGTGTCATTTGTAACGTTTTCCCATTTTTTTTTGTTTTAAGGCACTGATGAGCCTAATGTTTCTTCAAAAATTGTTGGTGGCTTACCTAGTCTTCGTGGGGAATTTCCGTATTTAGTGAAATTATTGCATATAAGTCTGGAGGCTGGGACGTTGTGTGGCGCTACTCTGCTGAGTGAATTTTGGATTGTAACAGCAGCTCATTGTATGAGGTGAGTGCTTGTTTGGTCTTCCAGACGAGTCATTTTTAAATAGCTGCGCTATAGACAGTTCATTTCAAAACTGACTCAGGCAGGGATTGTTTTCTCAACGTATCTGTTTAAATGCAAATTTTTTATTTTTTTATTTTTAAAAAAAAAATTCGATTTTTATACTTATTAATGCACAAATGCTGTCCATAAAACTCTTTATTATTATTTTTCATTGTACTGGAAAGCAGATTCATGGTAGAAAATGATTTAAACAAACTATCAAACATTTTTTCTATTGTGAATGGCATCATTTCTGCACAGTAAGGTAGCACTCAGACGGTGGCAAAAACCATTACTGACCATTATAGGGCAGTGACACGACGTAGTATTATTGTTTATAACTCTATGGGTGGAGCCAGTAACAGGGTTAGCTGCAAGGAGCACTGGAGGAAGAAAGGAAGATCGTCTTATTGAAGCCAATGCCAGTAGACAGGATTTCTTAAGCCTATAACGCGCGATTTTTGTTGCTGGAGAAAACAACGTTCTTTTAAGCCTAAGAAAACCGCTCTCAAAGCACTGTCTTGACTAGAAGTGCCGTTTTTCCTGTTACATTTTAATCTAGTGCACCTTGTAGCTATTACCTCCAAATGGTGTTTCATAGCCAATATGACGTCACTTGACGCTGTTCTATTGCTTCTTGCCATTGGTTTACAGTGCTATTTCATATCACTTTTGCTTTAGTGCTTCTTTTGATATCTTTTAGATATGTTAATTGGCGGAGCGAGCGAGCGAAGCGTAGCCTATAACGGACACCAAATTGCAAAATGTTGGTTGGTTGGTTGGTTCGTTGGTTGTACATTTTTAGTCTGGGTGGAGCCCAAACCAAAGATCGGATTGGAATGAAATTTGGTACAACGCTTGATACTCCAAACAGTATTGCTGAACCAAAATTTGACGTAAATCGAACAATTATGATGGGAGAAATAACAAATTTTCGAATTTATTTCTAACACTCACCATTGTAAATTCGGAATCGTGAATAGTTAAGGA
The DNA here is from genome assembly GCA_023313725.1 of Lithobius niger. Classification (NCBI taxonomy): domain Eukaryota; kingdom Metazoa; phylum Arthropoda; class Chilopoda; order Lithobiomorpha; family Lithobiidae; genus Lithobius; species Lithobius niger. The sequence continues at coordinate 89,430 of JAHWFP010217674.1, read as the reverse complement.
ATTCCGACGACGCATACACCTTGCTGGTGGTACTCAAGTGAACTTTAAACCTTACAGCTAATAATCTTTTTTGGCATAACTCAACGAAATAATACCATTTGATTATAGCACTTTAAGCACTAGAAGGAGGCAAGCATAAGGGGAAAAAACAGAAGGGTTTGTTAACGACTCACATTCGTTTCGTGTGAAAAAGAATACTGGCAGGAATTTAGCAAACATGGCAACCAAAGTGGCGTTGACACTATCAACGGGAATCTCAAATGTGAAACATCAAATCGCCGCTGCAGGAGGAAACCGTTCATATAATACGACCGTACAAGGCAGACTACGTGTTTATATCACAACACGGAACAATAATTTGGCTTCGTATAATAATTTTAACATTCCTGGATTGCTATGGAAACTGCCGACTCTCCATCCCGTGCTGCAAGAATGATATGGCTTAACTTCGAAGCAATAGGCCTAACTGTTGTCGTTTACGAAACTAAAACGGGTGATAACAATTAGGCTTAAAATTTGGCTTTAGAATTATTTAAATGCTATTCACACCTTAGCTAACACCGTCTGACCTACAATTGTGATAATTCTTTGCGATAAATTGTGATAAATTGTGATAATTCTTAGCGCTCGCCGTTGCAGTATGTGCCAGAGGTATGCGCTTTAACATTGTCGTAGGAGGCGCCGTATGGAATCTTTGAATTTTGAATCTTTTGATTATTTTGACGTAGTACCGTTACTGATGATTGTTTAGATTGCAGTTAAATGCTAAATGTTAAATGTTAATATTTTAAGTCTACGAAAGGTACTCTGCAATAAATATAAACAATGTAAGCATTATTGACGGTGGCAAGTTCCTTGCCAGCTTAACCACGGCGGCTAACGTGTTATTTTACTATGGCGGCGATGACGTAAAGAGGATGCAAATGCCGAAACAGAAACTAAATGTAGGAGCAAACGAAAGCATCTTAAAATTAATACGAAACGTAGTCTACCTAAAATGAAAAAAAAAAGCTAAAAAGTTAAAAACACCAGCAAAGAGCTTCAGCTCAAATGTAGCTAAGTGAATATTGTCCCCAGCTTTTTAAGGACCCTTAGCAAGTATTACAAAGCCATTATAATGAGAGTAAATACAAATTTAAAATAAATTTCTCTTCGCTTCACCTACAATAGGCCCAAAGCCTGTTTCGTAGTATTGCTTTATAGCACATTCGTTTCTTTACAATTCATTTTCACCCTTTTTTCTTTACACTTAAGATTCAGGCTTGCCTTCTGCCAAAACTGAGCAAAAATAGTATCCAAAAGTTAGTAATTTTAACTTGGAATTCAATTGAAAAAAAAAAAAAACAATTCAGGAAAATCCCAAGTCAAGTGTTTTTTGCTGAGAAAACTACTGATGAACATGAGCTTGATTAATCCACCGATTTTGACCACAACATTTGCCCTCAACTTGGGAGTGGATGGATGGTGATAAGTTGAATATTTCTAATTTAAACCAAGTGTTACTTACACGTGGTAATAATGTAGCATGTTCACAAAGAACTAACATTATAAAACTGCTATGACGAATCGTCCGTGTTTAACAGAAAACCACACTTTTATCAACTAAGTATTTTGTCTTGGATTGATAATTTTAATATTTTTGGCCGTGTCATCAAATGCTGTTTTATTTAATTAGTCATCGTTTAAAAATTTTTTTTTTTTACTTTTAATGTCTTAGTCCTCCTCTGTCGATAATAATTTGAATCCATATCCATATCATACCAAAACCCCACAAGGGAAATAGGACCTACGTTTTCGCTATACAGGGTGTTTCAGAATAAAACCAACAAACTTCCAGGGCATACTAAAGAGGTAAAGGCAAGTCAAAAAGTCCTATACAACACCTATCCAGAAATGCTTGGTTACCGAGATATCTCCCTATTAGACCCCAATTATTTTATGATCGAGTATTTAAGTCATGGCTTAATTGGAGCCTGTGTCGGAATGCCTGCAAGGTGCACTTTATTGTGGCACCATACACCATCTTGTGTGTTTAAGACCAAATTCATTAGCTCCACAAACTTCGTGATAGGCGTAATCGAGTTGCGTTCGAAATTATAACTTCGGGTAACTCTTGCAAAAAAACAATATATAAATAATAATAAAAAAACTAAATATTTATTCAAATGATAACTAGGTTAATACTTTCTATACGCAATAAACCTTGCTCAAAGCTGTAAAAACATATCACTGCTTTTGATAAATGTTTTCGTAGTTGCGTGAGCATGAAACGTCCAATGGGGACGCTGTAGTATTACATCACAGCAGCCAGAGGCAGACTGGTGAGTGTAGAGGCCAATCGGGAAGTTGGTGACCAGGGGCCACTTTTGTTGGAGACGTTTCGCCCCAAAAGTTGCTTACAATCAGTTGAGTAGTTTGGTAGGTGGTCGGGGAGGGGGGATGGGCGGTGATTTAATGTACTGCGCGGGTATGTTTTGTCCTTTTTTGTTGTTACTATTCTTTTTTAGGGGGGGTTGGGGTGGTGTGGGGGGTGAAATGGTGCTTACGGATGTGGACTCCTGCTTTGTGAAATATGGTTTCATTTTAAATTGTTCGCAAAGAACGTATGCATAAGTTGGAACTGGTTTGAGGGATCTAATCCCGTGACTTTCGGGTGAACTGTGCAGTGGCTGATACTGGAGTGTCGTGAAGTTTTGCTGTGTCGCACGCAAGGTGGTTAAGCCTTTAGCTTTTCCCGGTAAGACATGTACTGTACAGACGCCGGGGAAACACGGCCGCGTCTACCACCCATTTTGCAACCCAATTCTTTCGACACTTCAATAATAAGACGTATTATTGTAGACATGGATGCAAATGAACAACTCCATATTGTTAAGGCAAAGGAATGCTTGGGGTTTGCTGGAAAACGGATAGCCGCCCTGTCAAAAGTTTTGGTAAATAAAAAAAATATCCACCATTGTGCTCTTATTTGCGTTACTGCCCAGATGCTGATTACGTATTACAGGCTAAAGTGTCAAGTGGACATGAGGATTGGTGGAGGGGGAGGGGAGGCGTAGCCTAGTTTTCTAATTTGTGATGTTATACATCGTATTGTAAGGTTGAGAGAATGTGTGCAACGATGCCCATTATACTAGATTGCCCTTTACACATAGGTCGAACTGTTTTAGCAACGGGTAGTAATGAATGACCAAGAGTGCACCTTGCGCGCACCTGCGACAGGCGAACGAGGTCACGACTTAAACACTCGATGATAACAGCAAGTCATTCTCGGAGTGGCCCGAGTCTAATAACACGTTTGTAATGGACGGTAACAAGTTGAGGATATATTTTTCAGGAACATAACATTTACTGAGTGGGTTGTGATTATTGGTGATTACGGTGACAACCCTGAGCCGTCGCAGCAACAAACCAGCTTCAAAACTGTAAGTAAACAGAAGTTCACAATCATCCCTGAATTATCTTGACCATGATAGGCTAGTTTGATAAGTTGGAGATAACAGTATAATTACATTCTGAAATATATTCATGCCCCGGCGATTTCCAGGCACCAAAATTTTCAAGTACTAATAGGGGAAAGGTTCACGGGATTTACTTTTGTAGATCGCCGGATGGAAAAATGTAATTATATATGATTGAAGTCCTCTCTCCAGCAAAACTAAAACTATTAATTTCTCCGTTTCTATTCAATATATTTCGACCAAACTTGGCCAGATAGTAGATAGCAACTTTTCCCAAGTTTACACCAACTTTTATGCAATTCCGTGCAAGAGTAAACGTAGGGAGCTACACGTAAATTTGAAAACTGTTCACTTGTTGTTGTTCTTGTGTGACACGATTTCAGAAAAAACTACTGCACCTACCTAAAATCTGAAACATGATCTGAGCCAGAAATTTTCCTGGGCTTCAACCTTACAGGGACCACTTTTTCGATTGGTCCATCCATTCCGGAGTTACGGGACCCTAAACGATCATTTTGATTGTTTTACATTGTTTAAACTATTGTATTTAGGGAACAATGCCACTCACCAAACTCCAGATTCATTATTCGTGCACGTGTTATGTTTTTGCTAAAAAGTTGATTGTTGATTGTTGTTGTTAAAATGAAAGAATCAGGGCCACGTGCCCACGGCCCACGGCTCTGATTAAATTATCGTGAAAGAATCAGTGTTTCAGCTAAACGCATATATTTTTTAACCAAACTAAGCTGCGTTGTTGGCCTCGAAATTGGCAGCTAAAAGCGATAGAATTGCGTATTTATTTCGCAGATGCAGGCTTTCAGAGCTGACTTGAATTGTTTCAAAGTGGCCAGCAACAATCGACTGCATGCATAAACCTTTGTAGCGCGACGTCATAGCCCTAAAAAAGGTACACGGATTACAAACAAAAACGTCAAGTGTGCCGTAAAAAAGGGGTTATATGATTGAATTTTCACTTGTTAAAATGTACACGGATAAAAATTGATAGAAATAGAAATAGAGATTGACGGTGCACGAAGCGGGGGGGGGGGGGGGGGGG
>JAHWFP010217674.1:32858-84815 GCA_023313725.1 Lithobius niger | reverse complement strand
CCCCCCCCCCCCCAAACCCCAAAGAAGTTACGCAACTAGAGCGTCATAGCGTGATTTGAAAGGGTTGAGTGAAGGAGCGCAAACAACAGATTGAGGGAGGGAGTTCCAGGGTTGAATAACCCTTTTCGTGAAAAAGTGAAAGCGCAGTTTAGTCCGAGATACAGTGCCAGAAATACGGAGTGGGTGGCCACGAGTGAAGTTGACATTTGGAATGAGGGAAAGAACAGGGTCCACATCAAGGAGATTGTGAATAAGTTGGTAGGTAAGTATCATGTCGCCACGATGAAAACGATCATGAATGGAGGAAAGCCCAAGTTTACGTATAGGCGATCGGAATAAGGTAACGAACGAATAGTGTGTTACCATTTGGTTAGGCGACGTTGGCAGTTTTCGAGATGATTAAGTGAGTAAAGATTGTAGGAACGACAAATTTGGGAGCAGTAACCAAAGACTGGGAGGAGAAAGGTTTTATATAAAATAGCAAGCAGGGAGGGTGTAAGGTTGGAGAAACGTTTCAGTACAAAATGGGTTTTACTAAAGACTTTGGAGATGACATGTCCAGTGTGAAGATTGAAATTTAGAGCGTTATCAATAAGGATCCCAAGGTCAGGATGATTAGTAACAGGAGTGGTTTGTGTTTTTTTTTACAATTTCAAAACTGTTACCGACAACTTTAAAAAATAAAGTAAGTTTGGGCATGACGTATGTTGTAACCATTTCTACTTAAAAAAATAATTTCCGCCTTGTACCAAAAAATCACGATCAACAATAATTACAATAAAAAATGATAATTATGATTTCCTACCTCCAGAGGGCCGTCATTTGTTATCATCTACGCAATTGTTGTGACTGTTAAACATCTAGAACGTGTATGAGGGAAGAGGGCTCCCACAGGGTTTGCTCAGCTAGCAAAAATGTACAATTAGTTTCGACTAGTCGAAAATAACTTAATTTGATTAAATTTACTAGAAATAATTTGTTTTTACTACACATTGATGTTAGTTACATTGTTGATGTTCAGGGATGTCTGTTAAAAACAAATAATTCCCCATAAATTCATTCCTAAAAACATCAAAAAACCATTCAGCTTCCGGGGCTCTGCCCTGGACTCTGCTGGGGAAGCTTATAGCACTTCCCCAGACCATCAGGATGGATTTAAGCTAGATAAGATTGAAAAAAAACCATGCCCTACACCAGTCACAAAATGCATTAAATTCCATTAAAACCATTCAGCTTCGGGAGCTCCGCTTCAAACCCCGCTGGCAAGCTTACAGTGCTCCCAACACCCCTTGCACGAGATTGGGAGGGGGAGGCTTACTCATGCTTGCCCACCAGTCAACACTAATTTAAAAAGATTCTGCTATAGACAAATAAAGTCAAAATTAATATTTTTCATTCAAAAGGCATATCTTCGGATTTTATTCTTTGGGTTTTTAACCTTAGGTTTTGTTATTTTCAGGGCATTTTTCAAGGGAATATTTCCCCAGAGTTTGTTGTTCATGAACGGATACACTTGGTACTGGGGGAAAAATTCTCGGACGAAATATCTCCCAGTAAAAGAATCCTTTAATGTTTTAATAGAGCTCTGTCGTTAAACGAACGAATTCCAATCATCATCGAGAGTATCAGCCAAGGTAGACTGGCAGCCTAATTTGCCTACAAGGTTAGGCGGAAAAAAAGCCTGTGGAAAAAAAACCTAAGTGAAAAAAAGCTTCGGAAAAAAGCAAGTGGAAGTTGTTCAATCGGAACATTTCCCACGTATAGATTCAATATTTGTATAATGTAGTACAGTGTTTGGAAGGGGGTACGTGGTGTGAGTCCCAAGTGTGGTGGGATGTGGGTGTGGGGGGTGGAGCCCTGCCATCCCATTCACCACATTATCCGGAATATCTGGTAACGAACTTTCTGGACTTTCGAACTTTTGCCCTATTGGAGTTACTGGCTTGCTGATCAGAATCTATTATTGGTTACTGGTTCACTTTCTGCCTTTGACATTTGCGACCGATATAGCTGAGAATATCTTATGGAGGTATTGGACCAGTTGAAAAAAAAATGTACTGGTCATGCTGGTTCAGTTAATTCACCAGTTGCCGAAACATTCTCCACTGGAGTCACTGGCAGGAGCACTTGAACAGTGTAATGTTGATTGCTAATCCAGTTAAACGCCATTGATAGTTGCTACTGGTCCAATTGATAACATCCAAGAGATATTGGTTCAGTTAAACAAAATCTACTGGTAATGCTGGTCCAGTTAACTAGTTCATCAGTTGATGAACTATTCCCTACTAGAATTACTGGCCCAGTTGGATAGATTATCCTGTTGGTGATAGATCCAGTTAACTGGCGTTGACAGTTGCTGCTGGTCCAGTTGGTAATATCTATTAGAGGCATTGATCCTGTTGAAAAAATCTACTTGCGTTGCTGGTCTAATTAACTCCAGTAAGAATTGCTTCGTCTACTTTTTACACCGAAGTAGACGAAGCAATTCTTACTGGAGTTACTGGTTCAGTCGAACACATTCTATTGATAGTTACTGGTTCAGTTAAATACCCTTGACAGTTCCTCAGGTCAGTTGATAATATCTGTTGAGGTATTGGTCCAGTTGAAAAAATTCTACTGGATGTAGTGGTCCAGTTAACTAGTTCACCAGTCGATGAACCATCTCTACTGGAGTCACTGGTCCAGTGGACCAGATTCTGTTAGTTACTAGTAAGATTAAATGCTCTAGGCAGCTGCGACTGGTGCAGTTGTTAACCAACACTGGTATTGGTCCATCTGACAAACATTTTACTGAATATGCTAGCCCAGTTAACTAATTCACCAGTTTTTCCTACTGGAGTTACTGGTCCAGTTGAAGAGATTCTACTGAAGGTTGCTGATCAAGTTCAAAATATCTACTGGAGGTTTTGGCCCAGTTGAAAATAACTACTGGTGGCATTGAGCCAGTTGAAATTTTTTATTTGTCATACTGGTCCAGTAGAAATCTTCCATTGGGATTTCCAACACGGGTTTACAACAGCTACTGGCTGGTAAAAGAAAAATGAATAAAAAAAACTTGATTTATTTACGTAAAACTCTATGCAACTCTTTTGAAAAAATAGTGCCTAGAACTGAAATAAATTGCTCTTTAAACACTGGCATCTGTTAGAGAATTTATTTATACCTAAATCAGCTAAACATTACTGAAAATACCATGTCAGCAAACCACATCATAATCTTTTTAAAGTGCAGTTCATTTTTTTGACTCTTTCTGATATTTTCTGCACACCTTCAGGTTATTGTACATCCTCTCTTTTCTGACGAAGGACCAGGAAAATATGACATAGCCGTAGGAAAGATTAATGACAAGGCAGTCTTTAGTCTCTATGTCAAGCCTTTAACACTCGCAAAATTTGAATTGCCGGCAGGTAGATATTGTGCTATTGCTGGCTGGGGAAACAAGATTGGTAAGCATAAATAAATTTGTGTCATAATAGCTTCCTTGACAATACAATGTAAGCAACGCGAAATAAAACGACTTGTCTCTGGCCAAATTGTCTCAAGTGAAAGAAAAAATCTTGTTGGCTTTGTACAAGGCAAAGACGGGTGAGACCTTAAAAAAAATCCAATTCCCAATAGGAATGTTTCCATCAAAACGCGGTAAAAATATAAAATCTATACTTATGTTCCAGTTGTCTGTGGGCCATCTAAAGGATACATTAATGTATATGTATATGTGTAAGTAAGTACGTGTATGTTTGTAAGTATATTATGTGTATGTGTATACATGTCTACAGGTCTGCAGGTTTGGGTGGTAAAACCCACTTCCAAGGTGAGGGGGTTTCATTACAAACCAAACATATACAAATGCCTAACCTTAGATCAGTGTAATATCACTATTAGAGTCATAATTACTGGAATTATGTAGAAAATATCCGCTCATTTTCACAACGAGGACACTTTTTAATGTCCAGCTAATTTTCGGTGGTGGGTGGTGTAATATCAATGTGTCCCATTTGTTAATACACTGCTACGGTTCATATTTTATTTACCTTAAATAATACGTGCTGGGAGGGAAGGGCCACAGCTTAAAGGAGCTTGGTGGAGAGTGTTAAAGAATTGTTTAGAGTTTCACATTGGAAGCAACTGGTGAGTTGCAAGTATCATAATTAGAAGCAAACTAGCTATTTACAGGCAACATAGTTGAAGCAAACTGGCTAATAGCCCACAATTCTGTACAGTGAAGCAAGCTGCTACAGTGCTGGAACCAAACTGGCGCTCTGCATGTGGTTCAGTAAATAGAAGTAAACTGGCTATTTACTGGTACTGTACCTGAGGCAAGTGATTATTTAAAAACTGTTTATCCATTTATTAGTACTGAATTCGAATTAAGCTGAATGTTTACATAAGGTCTACAAACTAAGGTTGAGCTTATCACAACATTTTCATAATATCAAAGTATCAGATATTTTTATGCGTAGCAGACAAATATATCACGAATCTTATATTTTCCTGACACTTTCTTGATAAATCAGCCAAAATCTAGAGAGAAAATTAAAAATTTTAAAGGAAAATAATATTGTGGGTTGAAATCAGCCCCTTTTTTTTTCAAATGTAGTACGTTAAAAGTCGGGTGATCCCTTGCACGGAGTCGCGTGAAGGGTAGCTTCAAGGCGGTACTTGTTATGGTGGGTATTTTCAAGGCTTAGTTGGTAAAACTCTTGGTGGGCCTTTATATTGGCGTTTGGACAAAATATTTTGAAGAATTTTTGATGTGTGGTTACGAACTTTTTATCTTCTTTGGAAAAAGCTTAATCCAGTTCTGAGTGCTAAAACGTTATGAGATCTGAAAATTCATAACTTGGTCATTGTGCAACAAAATTAAGGAAGTTTGTCAAGTTGATCGATTGAAATATCTTTCTTCAATGCACAGTTTATACAATGCTAGATTTGACTGGGAATCCTTGCCTACACCATCAATGAAATTTGAAAGCTTGAGTAAATTTTCTATTTTTGTTTATGTGTACAAGGATAAAAATGTGTTTCCTTTTTACATGATTAAGTGTGCCGATTCCCTTGAGGTGAAATTGCTCCCAGTAAATGGATGTAATCATTGTTTAATTTGTGATTTTACAGGCGTATCTGTTCTATAAAAAAATTGAGCCATTAGCCCATACTGTCTGTGTGTACTTTTTGGACCAATGCGATGTAAACTATTCATTTATAATTGATTAGAACTATGAAACCTCAGCACATTGACATGTCTACGAAATGTTTTAGAGAATTTACTATATATGATAGTCAGCTGCCTCAATCTGTGTTATATTTATAATTGTAATTTACAACTTTGTCACACACACACACACATGTGACTGAATAGGGAAGGATTGAAAATCGCTGACACCCCACCAAAAGTAAAAGGAAAAAAAAAACAAAGTGATAAGAGTAATAACAAACATGAATTAGAGGCAATCAACAGTACTTAACATGCCTGGTCAAATAATCCCCCCTGTGATACCAGGCCACGCTAGAAAGCACCGGCATTTGGTGCCAAAACCAAGTCCGACGGCGAACCATTCCTCACACTCACCTCTCTAGATGAGAAAAAGAACTTTTTACAGTTCAATGTGGCTTTAGGTTATCAATTTGAGGGGGGTGTCCTCTAGTTACACTGTCAATTCTTATTTCAAGGAAGCGACCATGATTTATGTTGCATATGAGATGTAGGAGGGAGTGGACGAGCAAAAGGAAACATTTTAGACGTTGTAGCTCCAGCGAATTAGGCCTTAGGGCGCGCAATCGTTCAGAGTAATTTAAGTTTGAGAGCCCCCACAGTAGCTTTGTGAATGCGCGCTGCACGGATTCGACATTGTCATTGTCCCCCACGAGGTGTGGAGACCAGACTGGGGATGCGTATTCCACTATTATATGTGAGTTAGAATCTGTTTTAGTCAAAATACAAACATGTAAACCCGATCCATCTAGTTTGCTTACACATTAGACACATCTACACGTACTCTGCGACTATGCGTATGTGCGTGTTGGTTATGATGGTAAGTATCGTGCAACACGCTCACATCATGGCAAGGATTGCATCACCAATCTGTTTGGCAATCTTATTTTAGTTTACGAACACATTGTTAGAATCAAGCATCTTTTAACTCCCGTAGTCCACAGTAATCGAGATATGCTAGATTTATCAAATGGTATACATTGTCACATCTCTGATAAAAAGTTGCATGCTGTTAATATCAAAGCTAGGGGTCATTACTATACTATAATGGCTAAATATCAAGGGGACATCGCACTTAAATTGTACTTAGGCCTGTAGGTGTAAAGCTGCATTGCATATTTTTTCCACAATTTCCGGAATTACGACGGTCACCTGGTTACCATGATAAGGAGAAAATACACAAACTACTGTAAAATACTGAGCGTTTTACTTCTTTAAGAGTGACTTCCAGTTTATTGATCCGTTGGTCAATATAACGGATTGTGTAAGAAGTATTTCCGACCTTGGCCCATCTTGTGAGTATGTGATTAGTTTTGATAAATTTGACTGAGTCTCATTACCACAGAAGGGCGATTTTTATTCTGATTTTACCAGTGAGGATATCACTGACTCAGATTATCATTATGCACTGACCGTATGAGATGAAAGAGGTACTTGTTTAGGTGATTTTCACGATTTGTATGGCTTTATTCCGACACCTGATTGCTAGCTGACTGTTTCAAGAATTTTTGTAAACACTGTTTATTTCATAAACTTTTGTAGACTCCTTTTTACTCATTTACTCATTTTTTACTTTACCTGGTGTGTCGTGGAACAGTGCATTACGGATGATTGGTGAGCAGTTACTGTTGTTAAAGTGGTACTATCACCGATTGGAAGTAGACAGGATCTGGCAGCATCTAGCGCTATCCAGTACTATCTAGCACTTGGTTGCATCATGCGAAGGAAATGTCCAATGCCATTTCTTTTTACGAAACAAACAAGCCGCGGTCCTTCTTAATTATTTAGTGAAAATTTGGTACGTCCTCGTGCACCTGGGAACAAGCTATATAGGTTAACAATAACACTGTCGCTAGATGGCGCCAGGGTATTTGCGAACGGTTTTCAATCGGCGATAGTGCCACTTTAATGGGAATTGACATGTTCCTGATGTTTGAGTCCTCCACTGAAGGTTGTGTGTCCATTATTTCGAAGCGTTACCATCGTCTTCCGATTTTGATGCGAATGTTAAACTAGCTACGTGATCTAGTTTATTGATCTATTGCTTGTTCATACCTCTACCTGTTCTAATTTGTGTCAAGAACGTAAGGTTAGAACCAAACCTGTCGTAATAGCCAGGCGAGTCCACCACAGGGCGAGGGTTAATCGTCTAACTGGAAAATCGGATAATTGGAAGAATGTAAGCAGGATAACAGTATAATGGAAAATCGTCTAACACGAAATTCGTATAATGGAAAATTATCTAATGTCCCTGCCTCGCTCGCGCTGCTGCGCTCGCTGCGGTTACACATATAACGGGACGAGGAGTAATCATCTAATTGGAAAATCGCATAATTGGAAGAACGTATAAAGTAAAATAGTATAACGAATAATTGTCTAACACGACATCAAGAGAGTTGACTAGTTTAATGGCTACTGTATTCATTACCAGCTGATCTGATGTTGCTTGTATAGTATTGGTAGCTTTATTGCATCCAGCTTTCTTACACGACTCCCGTTCCAATTTCCTCTTAGCTTCAAGAACACAATGGTAACTGAGCATACGCTATCGTCCTTCTAAAAAACTTGGCTGACCAGCTTCACAGCCATATAGTGGGTAACAGATTATCCCTGATTTGAAACCCTCATTAGCCCTCATTTGCTAACTTAGAAACCTTATTTACGACTTTACGAAAAGTTTTTTCGAAAATAGAAACTGAAACTGGCGTTAAGGTGTCACGTTCGACAGGAACTGACTATTAGTCACGTGACGGGAACCTGAAGTCAGCCATGACACCTGTGCTTTCAGACCGAAATTGACGCCATAATGTGCAGAATTGGAAGCGTCACATTAACCCCCAAGTACAACTATTCTTGTACCATTCTGGCTAATTATTCGTTAGTCATTAGAAAGCCATGTGGCAAAAATTTTACCACAAATTGCAACTCCAGGATTTGTGATTGTTCCGTTTCCTTTGCAGATTCTCATACTCGAGCCATTAGTGCACCTTCCAAATATCCAAATACCGGTAGGTTGATTTTTATCGTACTATCAATTTAAACTAATGTTGACATCTTTAGAAAATACTTTGGTTGAATGGCTCTCCCTGTACAGCTTATTACAATTCCAAGCATAACCTTCCCTAAAATAACCAATTCTCAAAATATACCAAATCTTCCTTTCAAAAGTTTTTGATTCACTCAATGTACAAAGAAAATCCGTGCCTTTAGTTCCCCTCGATTTTCTGCTAGTCTCTCTTCGCTGCAATTCCATTACATTTCTAAACATTAATTAATTCTTAAAGCAGTGTTTCAATCACAACGTTTACATGACCCCTTCGAAGCATTTCAACGGCATGCGCATCTCGTCCACCTTGCCTTCGTGGATCCTGTAAACACTTGTTTGTGGCATTACTCTGTCTGGCGATACAGAAACCGAAACGCTTCACAGGGGTGGATTGGGAGTCTGAACCGTATAATCTTTATTGACGTAAACACTCGCAATTATGTTGAGACGTTGGATAACGCCCAGCTAAGATGGCAGACTCAGTTATACGTCCCCCACGTAATTTGTGCTGGTGCCGTTTGAAATTTCGGTAAAAAAATTGAAAATAAATAAGCGTACATGACTAGCAAGACCACTAAGCCTAGCATACGTTTGGTTATTTGGGTTTAAGCTGACATAGTTTACTAAATGTAGGGGTTAAAGTAGCATGGCACTTGCTCACTATTGGCCGATGGAAAGGCAGGTTCTGAGGGAACTTTCATGAATCGCCTTCCTTAGCGGAATGGCCCTAATCACTGTCTTGCGTTTTGTAAACAGGTTTTTGATGTGCACTTCAAAAGTGCGCCGTTAAAATGCACTTTCTTGTGGGCATGTAAATGTAGTGATTCAACGGTCCAATACTGATTTGTTGTTAATTATAAATAATTCACCAACAATTCATTTGGCCAAAAGAACACAAAATGTAATACGGAATACAGCACTGTTCAAAGAAGGATAAATAAATGGACATAAATTACTTTTGTCCAGTGTACAAGTAACCGTATCGGTAAAGGTGGTAAGGCAGTGATCCGGTGATGGACTGGTTTGCCGGTTCGAATCCCAGTCCCGTTACTTGAATGAAACGTAAGTGCATAAAGGTGGCTTAGTGCACTACTTTATTCTAGTGTATCGATGGTTTTCGCTGATGGTTTGTTTCCCATGCTCAAAGACAAGCGACACTCTCTTTGGATATATTCCAGTTAATCTTAGGTCTGCTATAAGCACATTAATTTATTTTTAAATTTTAAGCAATTTATTACAAAACCCGCAACTTATTTCAAAGTTGTGGCAGTGAAGGGGAGAGTTAATTAAGGAAGTTTCATTAGGAATCACTCATTTTTTAATCCCCGTTTAATCCTAATACACTTCGTATCAGAAATTTTTCAGTTTTCAATGGCTGCCTTCATCATACAGTCCTTTTATACCATCACTTCAACTTTCAGTAATGTAGATGGCTGAAGCCATAAGCAATGATCAGTCAGACTGTACGCAGTGCAATAGAAAAGTCGATATTTTTGCTAAAAGCTAAAAGCTTTAACAAAATCGACAATTTTGAAGTTTTAGCGTGAAACTCACATCCTGATTTAATTTCCCAACACCGAAGGCCTACGAAAATTTCAGGGAAGGAGTTACTAAAGCGTAAAAATAAGCCAGTTTCGTAAAGTATGAGTGCTGTTCGGTAAGAGAATTCTCCACCGGAATCAAGTTGTGTTTTTTTTTTTAGTATACAAAAGTTTTGTATTTAAAGGATATTCGTACCGATTTCATTTGAACAGCTTCATGCGTTTGGAGTAAACCGCTTCACGCGACTATAGTAAACCAATTTTCGGTTGCCATTTCGGGCATCCATTTTGAATTTTCACGAAAAGAGAATTTAAATTTGTGTAAGCGATTTTCCCTGCATTTTCCAATCCAATTTTTATTAAATCTGATGAATGTTTTAAGAATATAAGTAAATAATCCTTTTTTGGAAACCATACCACTCTACTGCTTTAGAGTTTTTGCAACACAAAAAATCAAATGGACATCAGCTGAATAGGATCTTTTTCAAGAAATATATTATTCCGCAAATTCCAAACCAGTCTGCATTCAGGCTGATGACTGATTGAGAAGACATAAGCCAAAAACAGTTTTTTGCCTGCCATTCTGGATTTTTAGCAATAGGTAAAAAATCAATACATGCATCATTCAGCATAATTTCAAAAAATATTCCTACCAAACTTCATTCAAATCTGTAAAGTCTTGCACTTTGCGGAACAAATAGACGGACACACTGACAGACAAACAGTTGGGTGGAATGAAAAAATAAAACGTTCGAAATTCGGAAAAGTTGCCTTTTAATTTCACTATGACACACACAAAATTTAAACAGTCTGAGGTGTTGTCTTGAGGTGCCACAAAGGCCTTTAAGTTTACCATTGTACATCAACGTTTTACATCTGGGGATTGGCGTGCTAAAGTGTGGGCCTTCAAAGTTTTTGTGAGGCCCCACATGGAGTTATGGGACCCCTGTTTGGTCACCGCATTTGGTGGGAGATATTGACCTACTTGAAGCTGTCCAGCACAGATTTACCATGTAAACAACGCTGTAATTAAAAGGAATTAAACTTTTGTTCAAAGATAGGCCAAAATAGTCATTTCTGCCTATGTTGGCCCTTAACCTTATTACCACTATTCTGGAAAACAAAATCCTTGAAATTGTGGTACCTTTTATGGTTTCTGATACTATCAAACGAGTTAATGTTAAAATTAAATTTTAAACCAATGAAATCATTTTTGCCATTTTTCGCCATCCCACCAATTGACGTACAATGTTGACCTTGAAGGCCTTTGTGGCACCGCAAAACAAGACCTCGGAGTGATACAAGTTTCTGTGTGTGTTAAAAGGCAACTCACAAAAATTTAATTGTTTCATTCCACCCTTACAAACAGTGCAAAGTGCCAAAATGTGAAGTTAAAACGGAACCTTATTTTCTTTGTTCACTCGGTCAATTGCCTACATTCTGAAAGTATTATTTTCTGCGTAACGTACTATTGTTACGCATTTGTGGAATACATTATTTCAATTTCTTGTATCAAATAAGTTTTTTGCATTTCTATTGTTTTCCATTTTTCAAATTGTTAAATTTAGGTAAAATTCATTAAGCCTGAATGCTATGTACTTTTGAAAATGCACCATCCAAAAAAGTAATAATCATCACGGTATTTAAGTATGAAGAATCTGCGGTACAAAGACGTGATATTCTCGTATCAAATGCCACTCCAATCCAGTTAGTATCAGCATTCTCGATTACTGGTTGCATTCATACGAGCGCTCGGTAGTTTTTCAGGTAGGAATGCAACTCGTGATTGAGAAAAATTATCAATAATAAAGTAGGTACTTGTGGAGTTACTACTGATAATTACAGTACACTGGCTGAAGAACGGGTGTTGTTTGTTGCACCGTTTCCAACATTAGGGGACTCCGGACTCCATGCTCTTCAATATTTATTCCAGCGGAAATAAATAAATACGCCTTTGTACAGCAAAGTCGAAACCTTTAGCCTACCATCTTTGTTATTTTTTCCCCAATATTTAACCGAGTTTCACCGATCCATTTATATTGTCCACAACGACAGAACCTTTAGCAAGTGGTTAATGCCTCATTCAGCGTGATGTGACTTGAGCCGGCATCACGTTGCTATTTCTTTTTTACTTGAGTCTGGGCAGAAGATAAAGTGCTTTCAATATTTAACCGAGTTTCACTAATCCTTTAATTTTAATCGTCTATACAACGACAGAACTTTTAGCCAGCGGTTTAATATTAAAGGTATATCCGTCCTGCCTTACAACATTCCACCTGCCTTATAACAGCCACGCGCACGCCATCCGCACACATAGCATCAACAAGGTCAACTGAGACAGTAGCTGCATTCCTCGCAGCGAAGAACGCAGCTACTGTCTCAGTTGGCATTGCATCTAATAGACGAACCAGCATGAACGCATTAATTGTGTCGTCACAAACCGGAATGATTCTCGTATTTTAACATCACAATTTATGATTTCCTAGGCTATTAGTGTCTTATAATTTTACTTCGGCGATCTATTGGAATAATTAATTTTAATTTTTACCGCATTAGTCTTTTAGATTTTTCATCTCATGGTAATTATTAGCAAATTAGTACATGCACACATGCACACAGAGAGATGAAACGTCATGGTTATTGTAATCGCGCAAAGGATCATACAAGTGCGGGACGCAGTAAATATAGTTCAAAATTTTTCAACAGTAAATCTCCTGGACGCCACATTTTACAACGGATTTTTACCAAGGGATTGACTAACGGTAAGTAAATAGACCTTTGGGGCTGTACTTGATGTGGGGGTTCGAGAAAAATTTTCTCTGGGAGGAATGTCCTTTTAAGTTGGATATACCTGAAGCATTGTCTTATCCATTAAAAGTTATGTTTTCAGTTTATTGGCAACAATCAGTTTTCAGTTTATTGTCAACAATCATTCTGTTTACAACAATCGAATACTGTCATTATTAGAGGAGATTGTTGTATTCCGCATTGTTTTTTTCAGGCTGGTGGCTTGGGTGGCCGTTTTACAACATTTACTGTACTACAACTCATTTTTATTAATGTGTAGATTACTGCATATCATGTATTTTCTTTCTTTCTTGTTTCGCACAGGTGTAAAAGGCATAATCCCAAAGTTTGGCGTAATATGGAAGGCTGACGTACGCATTACTTCTACGGAAATTTGTGAAAAATTTTACGGAAGAGATTATGCCAGGATTTGCACATATGATCCAAAGCAATACATTGGTCCTTGTTTGGTAAAAAATTTGTAAAAAAAAAAATAAGTTAAAAAGTATGTTTGTCAGCTAGATTTAATTAGGTGAACTTTAGTCTGTCTAGTAGTTATATACTACAAGAACATTGTTTAATGGCTTTCGTTGCATTTGAACTGAAAAAAACACCGACGCTTTCAGGAGGAGTTTTTGTAATATAAGGAATGTAAAAAAAACCTGTAATGAAATTAGGTCTGAGGGTATTTGCAGAGGGAATACCACATTGCACTTTTAAAAATTGATTTCCATAGTTTAATAAAACCACTACGAAGCCCTGACTTATATGTAGTGGTTTTCTTTATAACCATGTTTTAAACAACAAAACTAGCATATCATCCATGCTTACACTGATGATAATAACACTTTTAACTCACTTTTAACTAACACTGATGATAATAACACTTAACTAGCACTTTTAACTAACGCGGATGATAATAACACTCTTAACTAACACTTTTAACTAACACTGATGGTAATAACACTTAACTAGCACTTTTAACTAACACTGATAATAATAACACTTTTACTAACACTGATAAAAGAAAAAATAGTATTTGTACTACTTATGAGAGCAATAGCAAATAAAGAAAAACTTTTATTAAAGCAATAGTAGCTTTAGCACGGGTGGTGTTGGATGTGCTGTTTGCAACACTGCTACGGCATGATCGCCTATGTGTACGTCCATGTTTGAATTAAGTTTCTTAAAATTTTTGCACACTGTGGCTAACAAACGCTGATTTTCGTTCGCTTCGCTCAATCACTCAGCGCTGCATCTGGCTCAAATCGCCCATCCCACTGCTAATAATATTCCCATTTCCCCCTTTCTATCATCACTTCTATTATTACTTTACCGTGTTCATGTTCGCGGAAATATCAGCCATCATTTTTTTCAAATTCCCCTCCTTCCCACGGCCAATGACCCCCCCCCCCCCCCAACTTTTTTGACCATTACTTCTATTATTTTCTTCCATGTTTATGTTCATATGCTGGCGGAAATAAATGTGGTCTAGAAGCTGTCCCTTGGAGAAGCATGCTGACTTGAAAAACTTCCCCAAATGTTTCCCTATTACCATTCGCACAGTGCCATTGGTTCTTACTTAACTCTTAAAAGTAGTGCTTACAAGACTTAGTAGTAGTCTTGATTTATACGATCTTATTATGCAGATTCGTTAATTTAATAATAATCAGCTACCTCCGAATTTTCATAAATTCTTTTCAATTCTTCACATTTCTTTACTGAGATTTTTAAGATTTATGAAACATGATATCCTTAAGTTTACAAACATATTTATTCAGCACCCACCACTGATTTAATATAAGGCATTTTTGTGTTATATTGCTTATTGCTAATTTTTTCCAGCATATTTTATCAGTAATAATATCACGAGTGCGTAATTTTTTATCGATAAGTTTTCTCAACCGCAAGTTACATTCCGAGGCTGAAAAAAATACCGACCGCTTGCACGAGGTGTTTTTATCAGCTTTGGAATGTAACGAGTGGTTGAGAAAATTAATTTTTCGAGTTTTCTCCTTACGTTACTACACTTTTTTCTACTTCCGAAATGTCCAGTAAAGTTCAAAAGTGGGCGTATCTATATAATAATCCTGGAGGCCGGCTAAAAGGAAGGCTAAAAGGAAAACCACTTCTCCGCTCCTCGCGCCCGCATTGAAAATGCACTCTCCTACTCTACCTGCATGGAAACAGGAGGCAGGCATGAGTGGTAGATCAATTCAATAAAGGTTCAATCTGACAAGTCGTCGGGCCGAACAATCACTTCTCCCCTCCTCGCGCCCGCATTGCAAATGCACTCTCCCATTCTACCTGCATGGAAACAGGAGGCAGGGATGAGTGGTCGATCAATCTGACAAGTTGTCGGGAAGCGTGCCGGGAAAATGTCCCGGGAAACTTAATTCATGGCCGGCCCCGTGCATATCGCACGGGCTTCCTCTAGTCATTGTATACGAGCCTTAGTCTACATCTGACAGTTAAAGCCAACACAATTAATATTTAGGGTTATCTCCTCCGCTTTACTACACTTTACTAAAACGTTCGGTAAGGTTCAAAAGTAAGCCTATCATAAGCCTATCTATGAACACCTTGTACATAGTTTTCTAATCGAACATGCATTATGTAAATGCAATTAGAATTTTGTTTCACTGCTTTCAGGGTGATTCGGGAGGTCCCTTGGTTTGTTGGAGCAAGGATCAGAATGACGTAGTCTTGGCCGGCGTGATGTCATTTATGCCAAAAGAATGTGGTAAATACTATAATGCTCCAGCTGGTTACGCTAGCGTTGCTGCTTTGAACACATGGATCACTTTAGCCATGCAGACGAATGAATGATGCTTTACACATTGCCGTGTGTGTTTCAGGCTCCTTAATGACTTGTCTAATGTTGGCCAGTAGGCTATGGAAAATAAAATGATGAGAAAGTCGGCAGTCTGTTGAAAAATGTTTTTTTCTCTCCCTATTTAATAAATTTATACGACCCGTTTCAAATTCACAAAGAGGTTTGGTTTATTTTAGATTAAAAATAAAGTAATTGAGCTCCGACTATCACGAATTTACGCCACGAACAGCAAATTATTGAATTAGAAATTACAAGCTCAAACTTCTAATTCATTTGTATGTTGTATTTTAAATAGCGGGTCGCCATTTCGGCCCGCTATTTAAAATTTGTAACAACTTGTATACGTCAAGGACAAGCGTCGTTCCGCCTGACATTAAAGAACTTTCCTATAGCATTTCATTCGACTCACTTCATGCCATTGGCGATGACTACAATAAAACTCTTTTTTGCCGGAATTTGGACTGCCAATCTCACAAATTTTCACATAAATTGAAGAGTGTGTTATTCGAAATATTCCTAACCATGCAGTTTTTGTATTTAATCTTATGACCTAGTTATAAGATATAAGCCAAAAACCGTATTTTAGTCGCCATTTTGGTCGCCATTTACAATTTTTTGCTACAGGTGGGTACATACATCGTTCAGCCTTTTATCAAAATGGAGTATATGTTGCGTGTGCACAACTCTGTAGTGTTCCTTCCTCCCCACTAGGGGATGAGTAATTGCATGTCACATGCACGCCAATTGGGGGCGTGTATGCTCAATAAAACCCTATGTAATGGAACTGCCCATTTACCACCAGATCGAGTTCGTCGTTATTGTGTTACCTACGTTAAATTGCATGTCTTAAGATTATTGTAAAAAATTATCTCTACCAAATTTATAGTAATCTCTTCATGCGTTTGGTTGTAAAACCTTGGGCGAACTACTAGATATAGATGGACGAATCACACACCACAGCTGCCACACAAAGCTCGTACGCCAGCGTCTGTTAGGAGACTGGCAGCGCCATCAACTGCTCGGTCGGGGAAAGATCTATTTAGCATTACTAAAACCAATTGATAATTAAGAAAACTAAATTAATCGGCTAAAAAAATTCGTAAGTAAGATTAGGGCATTAAAATAATCTCAAGGCAGACCAGTACTCGCTGATTACGTTTTATTAAAAAAAAATCCAACATTCAATTTTAAAACGGTTGTAGAGATGAGTGGAGCTAAGTATAATCCATGGTTTTTTGTTTCATGGAGCGTGCCGAGCGAACGCTTAGGCTGAATCTTCTTCCGTGGTTCACATTCTTGAAACGAATGGAATTCGGTTTGAATCGAACACAGGATAAGTTCTTCAACTTCGGATGGTGCCCATGCACGAGTATTTCGTCAGTTTCCGAAGGTATTGTTGCCTCCATGTTTGGTTTCAAGTTTCGCCTGTCGTGCTGTTCCCCCAATGATTTCGAACTGGCGCTGCATTCGGTCGGGACACAATCGAGCTTATAGGCAGCCTTATGTGAGTCGTCCATCTCGAAGAGAGAATAGTTAGTCCAAGGTAAAACTACCGCCGTTTTGAATGTTACTCTGTATGTTCCAAATCTGTTGTATTCAACTTGACGAACGATTTTGAAGTTATAAACCAAAAACCTTATTTTTAAACACATTTTGATCTGCCGTGTAAATGCAGCAGATAAACGTTAAAGAGCAATTACATCCATTTTTACATGCATGTTTGACTTTTGGATCACTTACACAATAACTAAACACAAGAATTGCGGTAAGAATACGTTACGTACGTCCGATATAACAATTTAATTACTGCATCACCAAAACACGACACGGAGGTCGCCATTGTTTTGCTGGAACAATCAGAATTTAATGCCGACAGATGTCGCTATTCGATTTCGACTCGCAGCCGATTGAGATAGCTGTATTGACTGTGAAGAACTCAAGCATCTGACGGCCTTAGATGACCGGCAGTGTAGTGGCCAGCTAAGGCCGTCAGACGCTCGAGCTCCTCACAGTCAATACAGCTATCTCAATCGGCTGCGAGTCGAAATCAAAGAGATCCGTCTGTCGTCATTAATTTCTACGCGTTCCAGCAAAACAATGGCGACCTCCGTGTCGTGTTTTGGTGATGCAGTATTTGAATTGTTGTATCGGACGTACGTAACGTATTCTTACCGCAATTCTTGTGTTTAGTTATTGTGTAAGTGATCTAAAAGTCAAACATGCATGTCAAAATGGATGTAATTGCCCTTTAAGCTTATAAGTCGTTCAGCATCATTTCAAAGAACATTCATACAAATTTTCATACGAATCCGTTCATGCAACTGGCCGTATAATTACGGAACATACAAATTGACAAACAAACAAAGTACCAAATAGGACCTCGATCTTTTCACTCATTCTATCAAGTAGCTAATGTCACATAAATAAAATAATTTATGCGATCGATCTGGTTGAAATTTTTCCTCCGATTCAACACGTGCTTTTTATGGTTTGACTTTTCGGGAGGCACAAACTTCAAATATTTGGTATAATTTGCAATGCTATTTTCGTGAACATTGAGAATACGCCATATATACGTGATAAACACTGCTTAATGTCCCCTTTCTTGTAATTAAACTCAGCTGTGTGGCTTGGCTTGGCCACAAAAATGTCTTTGTAATAATAAAATCGTCCAGACTTACATTGTAATAAATATAAATTTATGTAAAGTCATCACCCTGTTCACCTATTTTCTTACCCATCCGTTTTTTCTTGTTCCTTCTTCCCATTCTGTTCTCCATCGTCTTCCGAATTAATCCCATACTTTTCCTTTTTTCTTTCTCTTTTCTTCCCCCCCCCCCTCCCTCCCACCCTCCTTCTTTTTTGGGGAATTAGCTATTCTTATTTTTAAACAGATTTTGGATACTGTGTGCTTTTCAACTCCTTGTTGTATTGTGTTTAATTGGCATGATGATGATGGTAATTTCAATCTAAAATCAAAACTCGGCCCTTGTCATCCGTTTTGGAGTTGCGGCAGAATCGTGAGAAATTAAGAGGAATCGTGAGAGCTATAGAGCAGCGTCATGTGACGTCATATTGGCTGCGAGACACCATTTGGAGGTAATAGCTACAAGGTGCACTAGATTAAAATGTAACGGAAAAAACGGTACTTCTAGTCAAGACAGTGCTTTGAGAGCGGATTTCTTAGGCTTAAAAGAACGTTGTTTTCTCCAACAACGAAAATCGCGCGTTATAGGCTTAAGAAATCCAGTCTAATAACATTGGCTTCAATAAGACGATCTTCCTTTCTCCTTCCAGTGCTCCTTGCAGCTAACCCAGTTACTGGCTCCACCATAGAGTTATATACAATAATACTACGTCGTGTCACTGCCCTATATTCTTGGCTTCAATTTCCAATAGCAGGGATAAAGAGTGTGCACTCTGCTAGCAGGAAGTCAGTTGTAGTTATGTGACCAGATTAAGCAGCAGACAACGAATAGAGAGTAGAGACCGTGTACTCCGACCTCAAAAATAAACATGAGGGAACGCACTGTTCTGTCCTGCATTTTCACATGATTTCACTGTTCGCGTCGCTCATCAAACCTCTTCTGAACTTTAACAAAAAACTTGTAAAAACTTCTTTTTGGGACACAAGATTCTAAATAGTATCAAACAAACTTTTCATTACAACATTATAACTTTAAATTACTTTACTATTTTACACAAAATACCACTTGAATGGTTCACAAGAATAAATAACAACTGGTTGAAATTATCAGCTTGGAGGAACTCGAACGGAAAAAGAGGTGATAATTATGTAATACCTAAGACGTTCACTTCGCATTCTGCGCATTTATAAAATACTAGAGGAAGCCCGTGCTATGCACAGGGCCGGTCATGAATTAAGTTTACGGACACATTTTCCGGGACATTTTTCTGGCACTCTTCCCGACGACTTGTCAGATTGATCGACCACTCATGCCTGCGTCCTGTTTGCATGTAGGTAGAATGGGAGAGCGCATTTGCAATGCGGGTGCGAGGAGGGGAGAAGTGATTGTTCGGCCCGACGACTTGTCAGATTGAACCTTTATTGAGTTGATCGACCACTCATGCCTGCCTCCTGTTTCCATGCACGTAGAGTGGGTGAGTGCATTTTCAATGAGGGCGCGAGGAGGGGAGAAGTAGTTTTCCTTTTAGCCTTCCTTTTACTCACTCGTTTTTACCTTGGCAACATTTTGAATTTTTACTGTTTCTGTAAACATTTCTTTATAAAGTTTTGTAAAATTATGATTATTCAAACAAATTATAAGGTTATATATAAATGTACTTCATCATTGCTTTTTGATCTTTTATGGCTTTGAATTTTTGCCCTAACAAATTGGGCTTTGGCTTTTCAGAAACGAACTACAGACCGTTCGAACTGGTGATTAGTAGACTTTTTTAACGATTGTATACCTAAGATTTCTCGCTTACTGAGTCATTGCAGAAGTGGTTTTGTTGACAACTAACTTTTTTCGTTAAATAACAGATACTGGCTGATGATGCGGAACTTACACTTTATTGATTATCAGTATAGTATAATTAAAACCTATTACAACAAAATTAATCTGATTAGTTTTTAATGGAAAGATTTCCAGTTTCAAGATGTAATTTATGGTTCAGGGACTTCAGTGTCAGTGTCGTCCTTTGAGTCTTTACCCTTACCCTTATGGCAATGGTGTTTGGGTACCTTGCATTTGAGCTACAAAATAAATACAGACAAAAATGGAATCATAAGAAATTTGTCTTACAATTTAGAAGTTCAATAAGAACACAAAACACTGGAATTAAAAAAAATTATCTAACGATTAACTTACGTCCTTCTGCTTATCCTTGCAACATTTGAAGTAATCTTCAGCCTATACACAATAAAAAAACAAAATCCGTTAGAACAAACCCTATAAATAAGCTAATGCGTCCACCTTGATATTTGTCGTGTTTTAACCTCTTATTTTAAGTTTCTTCGTTTTATTGTTCACTCTCCACCTCTTTTTGATAAACATCTCCTGTTGAAAGCCACGTAATATTTGTTGTTAAGCAATGTCACTGTGCTCTTGTAACATTGCTTCATAAGACCATAGTGACGCAATATCTTCACTGTAGTCTTGCATGCGGTGTCTTGGTGGACTCATGAAAATGTTGTCTCAAACTGTGGACTCATTGTTTTGTTGCGTGAGGTGGATATTGTTTACAAAGTGACACCAACCACAACTTGTGTAATTTAGAAATATCATAGGACCCGTTTCTCACCTTTGGCGATTTGTCGTAGCATTCCTTGGCATGGGCTTTCAATTCTTGCTTGTACTGAGAAACAAAAAGAGGAAAAAGGTAAAAAGGTGGGAAAAAAGGGCAAAAAAAGGGTTAAAAACAAAGGATAAAAAATACGACCATGTCATAAACATACAATAACAAACCTATTTACATTGTCTTTTGGACTTGTATGTCAGACTACCTGAGCGGGGAATCGAACCCACGACCTTTGAAACAAAGGCCGAGGCCCTACCACTGACCCAGACAGACACGGCCAGTATGGCTCAGCGGTA
The DNA here is from genome assembly GCA_023313725.1 of Lithobius niger. Lineage (NCBI taxonomy): Eukaryota > Metazoa > Arthropoda > Chilopoda > Lithobiomorpha > Lithobiidae > Lithobius > Lithobius niger. Next base: position 63,832 of record JAHWFP010217674.1, on the reverse strand, counting down.
GGGCCTCGGGCTTTGGTTCCAAAGGTCGTGGGTTCGATTCCCCGCTCAGGCAGTCTGACGTATAACTCCAAAAGGCAACGTAAATAGGTTTGCATCTGTATTTATTTAACTCTTGTTGAGTCTTTGGCTTTTCCGTTCTTAATGTAATAGAGCTATGCCAGACGATTTGTTTACCACAAACAATCTCGCCCTGGGAACCTGTCACGTCTTATGAAAAAAAAATTACCGTTTAAAAAAGTATAAAAATCTATTGTACTTTTCTGCATTTTCTAACTTTATCATATTTTAAGCAGCAACAATCAACAGCTAAAAAGTGTTGGAACAAATTGTGCATCCCTGCTAAGCTAAACTACCACTTCGTATGTTTTGAATTTTTTCAATTGCAGTCTTAAGTTTTACCCCCCAAAAATTGTATTTTCGATGTTTTATATGTTTTACGACTTTCAGAACACAAAAGTTCCACTTTTGAACTTGCACACTTTTTTTTTAGCCAAGATGGAAATTTCTTTAAGAGATGGAAAAGAAGCAGTGGCGGAACCCAGGAACTTTGTTTGGGGCAAGGTGGGAGGGGCAAAAAGAAAATTGTACTTAAAAATTTGATCGAAATAGTCAGCTAAATGGTCCAACGGCGCTTTAAGTCAATCCGAGACACTTTTTCAACAGTTTTAGTGCTTCTGAAACTTATAAATTCCAAAACGAAGCAAGCAGTCTGCATTAATGGGGAACCTACCCTAAAAATATTCCCATAAAAAAAATATTCTAAGGTATTCTGGTGCAGTAACATGTACCTTTCATGCTGCAACAGTTTTTTTTAACAGAGACCTTTCACGGCTAAAAAACATTTTTTTTTTTGGTTTAGGTAGTATTGCGTAAGGTTATAAGTTTCACGTTCAAACTTGATTTTCTCGGATCGAGAATATCGCTTGCGGTCAATCACTAAAAACATCATAACTCAACATAGAATTGAGATAATGGCTTGAAATTTTTTACACAAGTTCCCATATGTGATGACTATAAAGTGAACTAAATTCATACTTCCACACACTTCTGGGGGTGGTTTTAAAAAAATACCAAAATTTGGGCTGTATAAGTTAACGCTATAAGCAAATTGTGATTCTATTATAAAATATAAAAAGTTGTAGAAGCAAAATTTTCTTTGTCTACATGATAGGTATACAGATGATTTAGAGCCCGATCTCATTCATGTACACCAATTTTTGCTGACGTTATCAAAGTAGCTGTACAAAAGTGTAATAAAATTTACTAAAAATGTACCGGTACGGTACTCCCACAAAAATTGACCAAATCAAAATTTAAAATATGCTCTAGACTCGTATTTCAACATACTTTACGGTAAAAAAAATTATGACTCTGAGGCAATTACACTAAAAAAAAAAATTCCTAAAGTTACGTCTTGTTTTAGGGTAGGTGCCCCTTTAAACATTTACCCTTACCCTTTACCTTGTGATTTCTTCTTTATTTATAAAATCCGATTTTCAGGTTTTTTTTTTAGTAACAATAAATGCCCCCCTTGTCTGCTTCATCCATATTTAATCGTAACTTTGGGTCTTAAGAGGATGGGAACTTGTTCCTTTGTCTCCTCTCCTGTGTTTTACTCAACTGTCTAAAAGTTGTTCGTAGCGGAAAAGGTACATAATAATACACAATACAACAACTACATTTTTGTATAGAGCAGTGACATGACGTAGTATTATTGTGTATAACTCTATGGTGGAGCCAGTAACTGTGTTAGCTGCAAGGGGCACTGGAGGGGAAAAAGAAGGGCGTCTTACTGAAGCCAATGCTATTAGACTGGATTTCTTAAGCCTATAAAGCGCGATTTTTGTTGTTGGAGAAAACAACGTTCTTTTAAGCCTAAGAAATCCACTCTCAAAGCACTGTCTTGACTAGAAATGCCGTTGTTTTCCCTTACATTTTAATCTAGTGCACCTTGTAGTTATGCCCTCCAGATGCTATCTCGTAGGCAATATGACGTCACTTGACGCTGCCCTATATGTGAGTGCAGCGAGTGAATACATTAAAAATACTGCATGGAAATCTCCCTAGAATGTTTTTTACATTTCTTTACCTTGATAATGCTGGGATGACATCCCAGCAAAACCTCGGTTTTTTTTTTGTGTCTTGTATACCCTAAGAACAGGGGGTGTCTTGCCCCCTAAGAATACCATTTAGGGACGCTTCCTTGCAGTATCTTTATTTTCTATACTGTACCTAATGCGGCTGCCCAATCGAGTGAACTGAGTGGGCAGCTTTTCTCCCCTAGCCAGATTATCTCGTACACTTTAAGTCCAAATATAACAAAATGATAGTAAAAGTTTACAACTCACGGTCTCAATGCCGTAAGTGTCGATCTTGTCATTGATGATTTGAAGCACAACTTCATCCTGGTCGTTAACCTTCAGAGGAGAAAGAAATACACTGTTAACATCCGGAAAAGTCAATTAAAGGTACACTCCGCCTGCCTTATAACAGCCACTCACAGATCGCCATCCGCGCATGTTACCATTGCGCCTTTCGCGAGACGACGCAGTAATACAAGGCCAAGTGAGATAGTAGACGAAACAGCATCAACGCAAAGATTGTGTCGTCACAATGCGAAACGATTGTCGTATTTTAACATCATATTTTATAATTTTTTAGGTAAGGTCTTATAATTTTTCTTCTGCGATCTATTGGCGTAAATAATTTAATTTTTACAACATTAGTTTTTTAGATTTTTGTTCTCATGGTAATTATTAGCAAACGATTAAAAATTGGTGCACACACACACACACAGATGAAACGTCATGGTTATTGTAAGTGCGCAAAGGATCATATTATCACAGGAGATGCTATTAAATTAGATCCCAATATTCAACAGAATATCTCGTAGACGCCACATTTTAAAACGGATTTTTAGAAAGATATTGACTAACGGTATGTAAATAGAACTTTGGGCCCTTACTTGAACTTTGGGCCCTTATTTAGTTTTCCGTCTTGTTTATTTGTTTATTTATTATGGTTAACCCTTTTTAACGTTACAAAATTGTTTACAACATTAATTTACTTTAGGTAACATAGAACTGGTCACGAAGACAGTATAAAAATAAGCAAAGTGCGTAGTAATTTGGATTGTGAATGCTTTTAATTGCAGAACACAAGGCTTCAAAATGAATAATGCTTTTTGCAAATGCGTGACAGGTCTTTTTCGAGGTTCACTGTTTTTAAGGATTTGATTTTTTTTAATTCATGCTCTACGAGCTATAGTTTTATTCTTTTTGCATTAATCTGAATATTCCTTGAACAACTCCTTGAACAAGCTGTGCAAGTTAAGGATTTAACAGACGGCACCACAGTAGAATTTGAACCAATTCGCATAGGTCATTATACACCTTTAGCATCAAGCCGGTAAGGGTATGACTCCACATGCATCGGATATTGACTGTTTTGCCTATTACAATCGGTGTACCTTGCGTGTAGCACAACGAGTTAAAGCGTGTTCAAGTGAACACACTCAAGCATGTGAGATTAATGTTGGTATATCTAGACACACGCTAGTGTGTCGCGCCAAGTTAGGCAACAAACGTCACAACAAACATCACATCAATTCAATTGTCGAGGTTGTAAAACATTGTAACGCGACGCCATTGCGTCAGTGTCTTACATCTTGAAGCATAGTTGGGCACATTTCAGGTACTTGGGTAAAAATAATAATGCGGTACAAAAGCTTAAATTGTGTTGAAATCGTGAGCAATGACCCACCTGACAAAAATTAACTCGTGTAGGAATGCCAGCTAAGCTGCTTTCAAGGCAAAATCTTACCATCAATAACGTTGTAAATGTGTTACTAGTTACTAGCTAGCTAATCTGCTCACGCCCATGTTAATTTCCATAGGGTGATTATTCATCGATACCGAGATAACGGGAAGGCTTCCAGCTATGAAATTGGACGAATGGGTTCAGTACAATTCGAACTGCGTACCTTTTATGGTTTGGAGCTTGGGGGCGTAACGGGAATGGCGTGGGAGGGCGCGTAAGTACGAAAATATTGTTATAACCATTGTTAGTATTGTCGGCATCGCCTCTCATTGGACGGCCAAAGTTTGGACAATGAGAACGTGTATAATGACGTGCGTGCCTAGACACGCAGTAGTGTATCACGATAAATCTAAACAACGTTGCGAAGAAATAGTATTCACGTCCAATTCACGAAAAATAAACCAACTGTAATAACAAAGTAAAAAATTGGTGAAGCGGCCACCAAGTTGAGAGTGGTTCGGCCCTTCAAAGGAGTGATATCAACACACCAAAACTAACTAAATAAAACAAATTATAACAAAATTAAAACCAAATCAAAAACTTATAAAGAGGTTACTAAGCTGAGAATGGTTCGGCCTATAGGCAAAAAATAGTAGCAAATTGTTGAAAACCAATTTCTTGTTGATGTGGCACTTTATTGCACATCTGCACGGTAGTGGAGTTGAGTCAATACACAATTAAAAAAAAAGGAGGGATATCATATCAAAAACCAAAACTGGTAAAAGGGGCCGCCAAGTTCTGAATGGTTCGGGCCTTCAAAGGAGTGATATCAACACACCAAAACATTCGCCAACTTGTCCGCATCGAATAATACTTTGGACGTTAAATGAAAACTTGAACACTGCTACCGAAAGTAGCAATGTTTTAGTTTTCATTTAACCTTCGAACTATTAAGCGGTGCGATTAACTTGGTTAAGGTTTGGTCTGTTGATATCACCCCTTTGAAGGGCCGAACCATGCTGAACTTGGTGGCCCCTTTTACCAGTTTTGGTTTTTGATATGATGTTTATCAACTTCGAGAAAAAACGATAACCAAGCAACGCAGGCTTTAAGTTTAAGCAAGTGGAACTATTCTCGTCTTGGTGTGGAGGCAATCGAACACCAAAGTGCACCTTGCAAGCACCAGAGACAGGCGATATTCCCCGACTTAAAACACTCGATGATAAGGTCAAGTCATTTCTTGTCTAATCTGAGTATAATGTTGTTTTACTGGTTCCTCTGGTAATAAGGTTTTGAGACTGATTGACCGCTTAAATGGTGCTTCATGGGTGAAAAAAAAAACAATTATTTACTGCTCATTTACCTTAAAATTAATAATTAAGTCGTTAATACTTACAAGTCCTTTGGCCTTGGCCACGCAACCGAACAAAGCCTTCACCTTCTCCTACAAGTAACAGTGACGCAACATTAAAAACAAGATTTTAATTTAATTTTAAATTGGTAAAGCCTAACTCGACGTAAATATACTTGCCTTATTTTTCAGTTCCTTATCAACGCTGTCTTCACAGGTTTTCCATAATGCCTCTTTTTGCTGTAAATAAAATAAAAATTTTTAAGAACAGATTCACGTACATCAACTATCCTTTTCGTACGCAGTACACATTCCCAAACCACCAACTCAAGCCAGGAAAACTCGCGACTGTTGGAGACAGTCCGGTTCGTAATGCAGTGATGTTAAGGCTTGGCATTAGGTGAACGATGATTCTTCCCTCGTAACGCGCATGCGAGTGAAATGGGTTACGTCAGGCTCAATAATTCACCGCCAGCAATTACCCTCTCCTGGTATACGTCTGGTTACTCTGACAAATCCCTAAGTCATGTTGAAGGTGTGACGTCACTTCGTCTCTCAGCTGAGTTTGTAGAGTTCTGGTTGTAGTTTTGAAAGGTACTATGGTGCGCGCAGCGTATCTTGAGTCCTGCATGTATTTTATGAGCGGCTATGTTTTCCTGGAGGAAGCGGCTTAAATCGACGGCCGCCATTGTTTTTGTAACCATCTAGGATATCAACAAGGTGCTCTGCTATCGAAAACATACAATCGATTATCTGTATTCGTTCTGGGGCGAACTCAAGATAAGCCGCGGACACTATAAATGAGTGAACTGCACACGCGTGACGTCGTAGTGTGAGAGCCGTACTGTCTCCAACAGTTTCGAGTTTTCCTGGCTTGGGTTGGTGATTTTGGATCACTGAAGGTGTGTTTAATTAACTTTTCGAAAAGAGAAAACTATGAAAAATTGAACAACACCAAAGCAGCATGTTAAAATAAAAGCCAGCAGTGCACAAGTGGGAAAAAAAATGAATTGCGACGTTTCGAGACGTACTGTGTCCCGTTATCAAGCCATAAACAAAGCCTAAGCTCATGAGTCAACAATAAAACTAAATTTAGAAAACATTGCTGACATGAATATCATGGAATACTAGCCTAAGCCTGTGCTAGGGTTGTGTTGGATGCACCGTTTGAAACATTGCTATGGTTTGGTCTCTCATGTGCATGTTCATGGTTCACCACATTAAGTATCTATAATCACATTTTTGCGCACACTTCACATTGGCTAGCCCCAGTGTACAGTATACGGGCCACAGAAGAACCCATAATACATGTATTAGGTCATTCTATAAGCCTTAAAGGCGCTACGCTTAGTTAGCCCAAATGACGCCAGGCTTACATGGTACGGCTAACACACGCTGATTTTCGTTCGCTTCGCTAACTCAATCAGCGCATCCCCTTCCGTCACTGTAGCTAAAAGTCTTTCTCAGTTATGTAACGACATACAGAAATAAGTTGTAAAAAAAGACGCATAAAGAGTAAGAATTAACGAAAGAAGTACAAAAGAGAGAATTTATCAACATTGGCCTTGCAGTCCTAAATCAAGCTGGTAAAGCCAAAGTTTGATTGCCTGCCTTTTTTGCAAAACAAAAAAAAAAAAAAAAAAACGGTACGTGTGTCCACCTTCCAGTCCATGACCACTTTCGGAATCAGATAGGATTGGAAAAAGTGGTTTCGTTGTGCAACCCTGCTCACAATCTCTTCAATTTGTGATGTGTTTGCAGGCTGACTCTCAGCTTCGTTGACATTACTGTTTATGTGCCAGAACTGCAGATTTCATGGCTAGACTCTTTGTCTCGGAACTTATGGTGAATTAGAGGAAGCCTGTGCTACACACGGGGCCGGTATGAATTAAGTTTACAGCCCCCCCCCCCCCCTCCGGCCCCACTCCTACTCCCAACCCCCTCACTCCCATTTCCACTCCCCACTCCCAACTCTCACTCCCAACTCCCCACTAGAAATTAACAACGTAGCTCTATACGCATTTAGCTGAAACATGGATTCTTTCATTTTACCCGTCAACAATCAACGGTTTGGACGATAGTTTTCAATCCTTAGCACGTGCACCAGGAATTGTTAGGCACCGTAGCAAAGACATTACACGTGCACGAAAACAGTTAGAAGCGATTAAAGTGATTGTTGTCCTTTCGGTTTTCCTTTAACTTTCCTTTTCCTTTTATCAGCTCAGCCGGGATCCAGAATAATTATGTAGATGTACCCTACGATTTGCACAGAGACGTCAGGAAGGATACAAGTTGAAGGGGTGTAAACCAGAAATTTACCGAATGATTTACCAACTGGCCAAACTTGGAGGGGGGGGGGGGTGACACCCCCCGCACCTCCCCCCCATAAACACGTCCCTGGATTTGCAGTTAAGTTTTTTTGCCTTTGACTACATTTTACTATTTGTTTTATCATACTTTCTGCACATTTTGTGATTGTGTCGTAAGAGAAATTCAAAACTCACCGTTTTCTCGTCAGCAGTCAAATCCCTGAAGCAATTCTGAAATAGGATAAAAAAAAAAATCAAATTAAAGCAAAAGATTTGTAGCTCGGTTAAATTCAAACGAGATGTCACACTTAAGCTGCTTAATTAATGTCGTTTTATAAATTTAATTATGAAATAGTTTTTATGCAATGAATTGGCGTCATCAAGAAATCCTAGGATTTACATGTCAAAAGTCGTTGGGATGCTTAAGTAATTTTCGCAGTAGCAAATGAAATGAACCTTAACCCTTTACTGCCCAATGGTAAGCGGCTACGGAACGGCAAAATAAACTAAGTCCCAACTCGCAACGCGAGCTTTGTAACGGATCCCCGGGGACCTACAGCAAAGTGAGCAGCAATAGCCCAGTGGTTATCGTCCTTCTCCTCAAACCAAGTGAATGCCGGTTCGAAACCCGCGACTGACCAAACTAGCAAAATCATCCAGTTCGGCATGGGCAAAAAAGGGTTAAGCTGTTGTTTTCACGATGATGAGTTTTTTTTTTTTGTTTATAATTTTTTTGTAAACTTATGTCATTTGAAGAAAACTAAGACATAGATTAGCCGGTTCCGCCCAAAATCTCGAAAGACATTATCTCGAAAGACAGAACCTCGAAACCATATGCTCGAATCACAATCCCGAAAAACCTAAATCTAGGAAAACCTCGAAATATGAAATTTCGAATGCAAGAATCTCGAAAAAAAAAACAATTTAAAATTTCACTGTTTAATATTTAAAACTCTTAAGTGTGTTAAAACGACTCCTAAGTGATTTTACGAGTATAGTCAATATTGTGAGCAATTATTCTTAACCCGTATTCCAGAAATCCTCTCAAGTATGAGTGTGAGAGGACGAATGTGAGTGCTAACTTCTAAGGTGAGGGTCAACAATTTTAGTACAGCCACAAAAGCGAATGTGATTGTCCTAACATCTGAGGGTGTTTCTGTAGACGCGTTTTGACCCTTACACTCATATTTAGCCCCACTCACACTTGAGTGTTTTTTTTGGGGCACGCCTGAAAGGTAGTCTTTCCAGTCACAATGAGTATACTTAGAAACAATATCCTTTACGCGATCTGCTACGGACACGTGCTTTTTTTGCTTCTTTCCGTTATACCCGCTGTACGTTGCACAAGCTTAGTTCTGTGAGGATTTGTTCCTTTTGTATAGACAATTTATGACATTCCACAAAATAGGGTTATCTGCAGCTATAAGTGGTGCGAAGCCTCTTGCCAACCTTCGATTTGGTTGTTTTTTTTGGAAGGTGCTGCAACGTTGCTTCATATTGGTTCCAAAGCTGCACCTCGTAAATTGAAGCTCTTCTTCGTCTATGTCCAGGCCGTTTTAGTGGACTAACTACAGCGTTAGTCAACTACGAAAGGGAGAATGCCGATGTTATACTGTTTTTGTCTGCTTAAAAAACTGTGCTATATCGTTATTAAAAAAAAATCCAAGCCACTAGTCTGGGTATGGACTGCAACAAAATTTTTTAATGATTAGTGTATAGTTATTATTCATTTATTAACTTTTTTCCGCAGAATATAGCATTATTTTTAGGTTGAAGTTTTCGAGGTTTTTCGAGTTTTACTATTACATCCTTTCGAATTCTTTAAATATTTTTTGGGGCCATCTTGCTGTACATGTTAACAGCGCTCAATTTACCTGTTGTAAAAAATCTGCTTAGTAGGTTAGACTCTTCCATCAATCGAAGTTTATTCAATTAGAAATTGTTTTTCTAGTTGAAAAAAGTTGAAATTTTCTAGGTTCGAAGTTTTCTAGGTTGAAGATTTTATGGGTTCGAGATGCAGGATGTTCGAGATTTAGGATCTTCAAGATACCGAGTGAGGGGGTTCGAGGTTTTGGCTTTCAAGAATTTGGTTTTCGAGATTGTGTCCAGGACTCGAGCCGGCCCAATTCTAAACCTTATCAGACGTTTTTGAAAGAGAAAGAAGTATAGTGAAGGGACCAAGCAACCCCAACAATTTCTTTCATTCCGATAGGTGGAGTTAGTTACAAGTGCGCCAGCTTTCTTTCCTTCCCTCCTAAAGCCCAGATTCAAACGAACGAGCCCAAAATATGGTTATGAGCCATTTTAAAAGGTAACCAGAAACCTCAAATTTGACACGAGTGATTTTGATTTTTTTTTGTTTTTCCATACATGTAGCCAGCCCAGCTGTGGCTTTGTCTATGCCATGTAAGTCACCAAATTAAAACAAAACAACGTTGAAAGTAGACAATCAGGAGATTTTCTTGATTTTTAATAACCGACATAAGCCTGCGTGCGATTCTAAAAGGTGAATCGAACCTCGAATTTTGTCAATACAGATTCTAGTATTTAAAAATTTTTTTTTATGTATGTTAAGAATCTGTTTCCGATGTATGACGCTCGATTTGAGGCTTGTGTGAAAGGAAAAAAATTGTGGAAAGTAGGGCTAGGCAAGAGTTTTGGTCACTTGATCAATGGCGTCAGTAGGAACTGAGTGGTTCTCACAAAAACTTGAAACGAACCTTGAAGTTAGCAGTGAGAATTACGAGCACAATTTCGACAAATAGTACAAGAATTGGAGTAACAGGAACTGTCGTGTGCTCCTTGATAACTAAATAAAAGAATTTACTTTGAATATTTGAAAAAAAATTCCATGCATTTACCGTTGGTCGAAAACATTTCTCCACCAGGTAGAGGGTTTGTTGAGAGAAGCCCTTGTATAATATAAGCTGCTTATGTATGATATCCAGAATAGGCCAGAATAGGTCCCTTAGCTGTTGAAGGGACCTCGTAATCTCTCAAACTACCATGCTAAGCATAGACTGGTAGGAACTTTGCCAGAGTTTCTGCCCTGCTACCGACCAGCTACGATGATCATCAGTGCTAATGAGGCAGCCATTTTAGAATGGCGCAATTTCGACGTCTTTAGTAGACCTATACTTTGCAATCCATCATGTCGCTTCGAATTTTGTTGTCTGTTTCGGGCTTGAGGCTGAAGGCGTGCGTACCCAAGCTTCCCACCACATCAGTGGTGCTACACATTCGTGATAGCAGATCTGTTCACCTCTTTTAACTACTCAGCCAAAGTCTAACATACTATATTTGTATACTTACTGGACGAGAATCCGCTTCTTTCTTTGCCGACGCACATACCACAACCCCAGCGACGAAAAGGACGACCAAGCAATTCATGATGTTCGAATAGTTAAGATCGAGTGAGGCAGATCAGTCTTTGCGGTTCGTTTTATACTGCTTTGATATGAATCGTCAGAAATCAAACATAATAGACAACAAAGCAGCTTTGGAATTATTGTGAGCAAACACGACAAACTTCCTATGGTTGCATTGTTCGAACAGGACGCAGATCGTTCGTAAATGACCGTGACAAATTGCTTTGCTTTTTTCGCACTTTTTCAGCTGAAGCGTGGGACCGGCAGCAAAAAAAAAGTGTATGAAATATGCCAACACAACATAAAATGTGTATTTGTGTGCGAGTTGTCTCTTCCTTTTTGCCTGTGCTTTTAGTGTTCGAGTATTGAATTAAGTATTTCGAAATTTACACGGACTAAGCGTTGTGGTATTACAAATTGCGGAGAAAAGGAAGTGGTGCCGAACACAATTTATTTTCTTTATAACATAGTAGGATACACATATGACACATCTGCGTGCGTTGGCACGGAACGAGGCGTTCTCATTTGTGACACAGCATGTGATTAGGTTTTTATTTTGAATCAACTGACTGCTACCATTGTTATTAACTCAGGTTGAGAAGAATGTTCCGTTGAGCTTGAAATGAATCGCTGCGTAACCTCTACTAATATGTATCACTACGCACCTATGGTTTTTCATCACCTGCTGGCGAAGAAAGTTGAGCAGGTGCGGTTTATCCAAGATGTGGTAAGAGCTCTCATCCTGGTCGTCCTAGTTCACCATACGATTTTCGTGAACCGGACATGAGCCGATAGAATCACCGGAAGTAGCTACAAGGACGCACGGCACGAATTCCTAAGTAAGCTTGGGGTATAAACATGGTTAGAAAAGACGGTGGCGACGGTATGGGGAGAGGGGAGGGAGGGGGGGGGGGGGAGGAAAGGTTGGTGAACGCCTCCAACATTTTCCGTGCCCACAATTAGTTGCCACGTAGTTATTTAAGGTGCTTCTTCTCACCCAAATAGCGAGACGATCAAGTTATTTTTAAAGTTAATGAACATAATTTAATTTCGCATCACTTTCCCAAAGAAATAGAGAATAGCGCCGAAGGTTTTTCAATAATGTGAAAAAAGACCACTCAAATTAATTTGTACTCAAATAAAAAACTTAAAAGTAAAAAAAAAAAAAAAAAAATACAAATCTGTGGTGGTTTGGATTAATAAAGAAGCTCTCACTCAAAATGTACCAGAATCTCACATTAGACTTTAGTAACCGCCTGGTTAAAAGAATGATGGCAGTTAGTTGTGAGTATAGTGTTGCAGGGTTGGCGGAATTGGGGGGGGGGGGAAGGTATGCGATTCGTACAACTTCAGGTTTATCGGCATAATAGCAATAGGTTGCCCATCCAATTCGAATCGGCTCTCGGCCTTGCCCCCTAGCCAGTTTATTTTACCGTCGCCACTGACAACAGAATACCTGCCGCAGCCACCTGTCAAACTGAATTTTTTTAAAGTATTATTATTTCAGGTGAATAAAGTCTGTGACATGGAAATAATCCCTTTAAATACCGGCTTAAAAAACTAGGGCCGCCAGCATAACAGGTTGACATACAAGAGCAATGTGTATCTGGGGCAAAGGGTTCGACAAAGACAAGAAAAGTGTACGGGATTGGTAAATCCGTAAATCTTCCAACGGATTTACGTAGATTTATGGATTTAGTGGGATTCAAAGATTTACAAAAGATTTAGGTAAGATTTACAGGAAGTTTTGCAACATTTACAAAGATTTACAGGAGATTTAAAGATTTACACAGATTTGAATGATTTACACAAGATTCAGATGATTTGCACAAGATTTACGGATTTACAAGGTTTAAAGGATGTACGCCAGATTTACGTGATTTACAAGATTTATGCTAGATTTACAAGGTTTGGACTACAGGATTTGTACAAAATTTACAAGATTTGAATGATTTATACAACATTTAGATGATTTACCCAAGAATTACAGATATACAAGATTTGTACAAGATGTGGGAAATTCCCTACTGGTCCTTTGATTCCCCACTCTTAAATTTCCCCTTACGATTTACGTGTAACATTTCTTAAGCTTGACCACTCTTAATTATTTAATTGAGCCCCGCTCGCCAACAAAGTACCCACATGTATTGTTGACTTAAAGGTACAGCCTTGGATGCTAAACAATGTTAAACTTTCGGCCGAAGTGATTATGTAAGAATATCATGACATTGTTAGACCTGATCTCCATCTGATTGTATCCTTGTTTGTTGGACGAACTCCTTCTTTTGTAAGCATTTGTACATCCAAACCTATGCACACCCTATTGTACCGGCAGTCTCCTTAGCCTTAAAAGTTCTCCCTCTAAATCCCTCCGCGGATATCCTTTTTTGAGACACTTTTTCTTGGAGAAAAGGCAGCGTCACTCTTTACATGACGTGTGGTTCTGATGGCCGCCATTGTTCAGGCCTAATCGCAAGACTGCAAAGAATTCCTGACAACAAGGTAGCTATGCGAAGTCCCTTATGGCTTGAACTCCCTGTTCATCAAGTATTCCTACAGTGATGTGTGTTTATGGGACTTTACCATCATTTTAAACTTTAATCTCGACCTACTGTTATCCAGTAAATCCTGCGTGAGATTTAGAGAGAGAATTTATGCCGTGCCAAGCTAGAGAGAGAGGCCAAGCCCCTAACTACCACCAATAAAGTACTTATTCCTCATTCGCCTTTTCCTTGCTACAATCTACGGCTTTTCAACCTGTAAACCATCCAATCCTACCTTGCCCATCGATCCGAACACGGACCTCGGTTCAGACGTAGGTGTGGCTGTTTCGCTTGACTGTCAGTCTTCCCTGCTTGGAGGCCCGTGGAGGGACCGTACCACCGCTCTGCCCCCTTCAAGCCTGATAGCCGGTCATTCAGCCGCCTATGCTCTTCCCACACAAGATTTGCAACGGATTTACAAATCTAAATCTTGGGTGTACGAGGTTTCTAGCTTTGTCGAAACCCTCGATCCGGGGAGGGAATGGTAAGTTTCCCTCTGATGTGTACAGCTTCATCTACATTACCGATCCTCCCTGCTCAACCCTCTCCCCGACTCAATCCCTTTTTCTCCGCCCTCTATTTTTTCATTCCCTTCCATCCTTACTTTTGTTCCTCCCTTTTAATTATGGTACAGAATCCTCCATATATATTTTTGAGCAGGAACGGGAGGGCAGGGTCAGGTTGCTAGACGCGTGGCGCAACTGTCTCTTGTCCGGGAATTCCAGATTCTCTCCTGGCCTCAACCAACTCCTGTCATTTTCTGGACGAGAAGTGGCCTGCGGTGTATCATGCTCATGTCGATTGTGGCATGTTAATGATCCTGAGTTTTTCGCTTGGATTCCTGCAGTTAAATTGTCCCTCTCATTGTCGCGCGGGGAAGATAACCCAGTTTAGGTTCGTGCTCCCTAAAAAAAACAGTAAGCACTCTAAGGCCCCCGCGTACTAGGCGACCAGGTCGTGCGGCCAGTGGTCGTCACGGCCAAAAAACACTGAGACGTACGCCGCGGTCACGTCCGTTTTCTCTTCATTATTCTCGATCACGTGGTGAAAAATGATTAAGGCGCAAGTATTGTCGACCTATTGTCGACTGACTGGCCGCGGTGGCCAAGTGCACCTTGCTACATGTACTGCAAGCACTCTCATTGGCCGCAGCGCAGGCTTACCAGTTGGTCGATAATTATCGAATTGGTCGTTATTTTTTTTCTAAGTCGTTAAAAATCGATAAAGTTATGTTATGTCGATAAAAGTCGATAAAATTAAGTTTTGAAATAAATATATTGCAAAAAGTCACATTACCGTATTTTTTTTTTTAATATTGGCGATTTGTCGTGGTCGCCATGCGAAAGCAGTTATAAAAAGTGAAGTTCCGGTTTCACTTCGAAAAACGAACTCTTTTGAGTTGCTCTACAGCAAGAGTGGTGCCCCGCATTTTCGCTTTACCGTTACCGGAGGTACCATTGTGGGCAAGAGTTTTTTTTTTGGGGGGGGGGGGGGCGGAGGGATATTTCGTTCCCTGTAATCAGAAGCAGTGATAAAAAAAAACTTTTAATTTTAACGAGCCAGGTTTAGACCTTTATTTGGAGGGGGGGGGGGGCCGGGAAAGGATTCAGCCGTACAAACCAATTGTTTTGTTTTTTCGATAACCGTAGACGAAACGTTATCACGTGTCTTGGTGACTGTTGCTTGTATTTGCAGTTTTTCATTTTTTCAGTTCGTGTATGTCTGAAGAGGTCTTATTCAATAGATATTCGGTCGATATTTAGTCGATATTTGGTCGATATTTTTACGATGGATGGTCGATAATTTCGATATTTTTGCTGTGTAAGGACCCCTGGCAACCCTGCCGCAGCGACTTGGCCGCGCGACGTGGTAGCCTAGTGCGCGGGGGCCCTGGTTAACAATTGGTTTGTAACATCACTTGATAGATTTTCCCTAATTTACGGCCCTAAATTACCCGATTTCCGATGTGAAAGAAAGTCCCTCTCCGAGTTGAAGAGATCAGCATGCAAAATTTCATCAAATTCGTTTCAGTAGTTGTGAAGTCATGTTATTGCAAAGAAACCCCAATGAGTCACTGCATAAGGAGCTACGATCTAATAAACAAACGGGTGTTTTAGATTGACTATATGCGACTTTCAAGGTGTGAGACGTGGACGAAGGGACCGACATTCCGACAAGGGCTGAAATCTCGTACGCTCTCTGATTTCGGATTTGCAAATCTTTGTGAAATCTGAAAATCATTGAAAATCTCTGTAAATCCTGCAAATCATAGCAAATCAACACGAAACCTGCAAATCTGATTGAACTCTGCAAATCCAAATGAAACCTGCAAATCGTTGAAAATTTGCAAATCTCTATAAATCCTGCAAATCAGTGCAAATCAACGCGAAATCTGCATATCTAATTGCAAATCCAATAAAAAATCTGCAAATCCACACAAATCACTGCAAATCAGCAAATCTAAATGAAATCAGCAAATCGTCATGAAATCCGGCAAATCCAAGCGAAATTTTGAAAATCCGAACAAATATTGCAAATTCGTACAAATCTTGCAAATCTGTGCAAATCTTGCAAATCTGTGCAAATCTGTACAAATATCGCAATCAGTACAAATCTTGCAAATCCGCGCAAATCTCTGCCGCAATCCCTGCAAATCTGCACAAATCCGCGCAAATCCCTGTAAATCTGCGAATCTATTGTAGTGATTATTACGGATTTGCCAATTTCGTACGATATTTCCGGGTTTGTCAGATATGGATATGTAGCCAATTACAACATGACAGTTTCATACGATATCGGTAAGTGCGATAGAACTTCCTGTTTTTGTAGTAGAACAACCAGCTCCAAAATTACATTTGGAATGGAGAACACCGCCGCAAGCACAAAATGTTAGGCCTCTCGCACTGACTACGTAGTTTTTGGGTCTAGGTAAGCCTTCAAGAATTACAAAATTTATGGGTTACGATTGCACCAATATGCTTGTAGTCAATTAAATTGTAAGTTTATGTAAGTCATTTGAGAATAAAACTGTTTTGTAATAAAAAAAATACTTGGAAATGTGTACATCTTTTTATCCACGCATAGTCTCGAAAAATAGATTTGTTGATGCGCTCGTTTTTCCAGTTACGGGTACGATTTTTTTTGAGTCAGGGTGACTCCTCCTCCGTACACCCCCTCCCCCCCGTCCCCGAATGAGTAAACTGTCATTAAATCTATACCACGAACGAAGGCTGTTTGCCGTGGCGTCATCATGAGTTAGCAAATGACGAACAAGAATAGATGATCTTTGGCCGTCTGAGTGTACTAGCCCAGTCACGTCATACGCGCGTCACAGCGAACAGCCTTGGTTAACAAGTGTTTTAGGAATAGCTTGTGTCCCATTAAAAGCAGCATTGATCTCGTCTGGTAAATTAGTCTTCGAGAGGACGAAAAACAGGAAAAACGAAAAAACCTTCATCGCCCAATTCATCGCTCTTGTCGATGCGAAAACACCTGAATTACCACGCTAATTTGTTTGGAGTTTACTCAAGGTCAGACTGTCGACGTCACACAGCCAGCAGAGACATCTTGCTCAGGGTGAGTTCTAGCTTACCATCGTGATCACACATATTCTTCGCAAATATTCCTCGCACATATATTCTTCGCAACTGGTGCCAGGCATCTTAAACGGTCTCACATACCTTCCGTCATTTTGATGACCAACCTCGAAATGATTATACAGTTCTAGGGGCAAGGTGGCAATTTCAGCCCCTACCTCTTGTACAAATCAACAATTTTGAGATCTACGTGGACTATTCGCTTTTAGAGTAAAGATGGGCCAAAATTTGAGTCTGTCCTCTAACAACTAAACAGTTTGAGGCCTAGGTAGACACCCAACGATTATAAAATTGCAGAGTTCGGCTGGATCCAGGCTAATCACTAAAGACTGAACAATTTTCATAGACACTGGAGGATTTCACAATTTTAGGGTTAGGGTGAGTCTACTCTTTCCCTCTTTGACTAAGCAATTTAGATAATTATACGGATAGACACTCAAGTGTTATACAATTTTAGTTTAAGGGTGGGCCAACCCTAATTAATTTTCAGGTCTAGGTTGGCACACTCAATTAGAATTATACTACTTTAGGTTTAGGGTGGCCAATTCTTCCCTTAGCGACTAATTAATTTTGAGATTTAGGTAGGCACCAAGGCTTAAATCATCTGAAATTCCAACATGGCGGCGGTTTTAGCTATGTCGACTCGCAACGAAAACAGTCAATGATGCGAGTTCTGAAGCGACTGGAAAAGTGTCGTCAGGAAAAAAATCTTTATCTTATTGTCACGGATTATAAGACTTTAAACATTGACACAATCGACGTCGGATTTAGCTAATCCAGGTAGCATTGTTACCATGGCAACGACACCTTTGCCATTGCGATTAAATGCTAGCTGTGATAATGCAAAGGCGTGTCGTTGCGTAAACCCACCCTTTGGGTGTTAAGAGTGGGTCTATTCTTCATATAATTACTACAAATGATGGGTTCTAAGCAGGCAGGTAACGAATATATAATTTTTGTAAGTTACTGGATTCATTCTTTTCCGCTGATGACTAAACAATTTTGGCGGACTAGTTAGGCACTCAACGATTTTCCAATTTTTGGGTTAGCGTCGGCACACCCTAAAACCCATAACGACCAAACAATTCTGCGGTTATGGGCGTCCCCTCCCGCAAAGTACTAGACCGGTTTTAGAGTACAGTCTAAGCTGCTTTATAATGATAAATTAAATAAAGAGCGAATGAAACTGCTACGACAGGCGCTTGTTTATTTTTCTACTACTGCTAGTAAATTAGCTTTGGGCCTATTGCAGGCGGAGCGGAGAGAAATTTATTTTAAATTTGTATTTACTCTCATTATATTGGCTTTGCAATACTTGCTAAATGGCCCTTAAAAAGCTAAGGCAATATTCATTCGGCAACATTTGAAACACCTTCAGCTCTTTGTAGGTGTTTTTTTTTTTTTTTTTTTTTTTTTTTTACATAACACACGAAAGCATCTTAAAATTAATATTTAGCTATCACATTTAGTTTTATTTGCAGCCTCTTCACGCCATCGCTGCCGTAGTAAAATACCACGTTAGCCGCCGTGGTTAAGCTGGCAAAGAACGTGCCACCGTCAATAATGCTTACATTTTTTTTTATATTTATTGCAGAGGTCCTTTCCTAGATTTATAATATTAACAATAAAGCATTTAACTGCAAGTTAAACAATCACCAGTAACGATACTACTTCACAACAATCAAAAGATTCAAAATATTCGTGGCTCTCTACGCCGCCTCCTACGACAATGTTGAAGCGCACACCTCTGGCACGTATATACTGCAACAGCAAACGCTAATTTTTTTTTTTTAATTGGAATTATTACAATTGTGGATCAGACGGTGTTAGGTTGGGTGTGAAGAAAGCATTTAAATAATTATAAAACCTAATTTTAGGCCTAATTGTTATCTCCCGTTTTAGTTTCGTAAGCAACAACAGTAGAGAAATTAGGCCTATTGGGTTCGAGGTCAGGCCTATTTATTCTCTCAACACGGGATAGTGAAGTTTCCTTAGCAATCTAGAAATCTTGAAATTATTATACGAAGCCAAATTATTGTTCCGTGTTGTGATATAAATACGTAGTCTGCTGTAAACTGTCGTTTTATATGAGCGGTTTCCTCGTGCAGCGGCGGTTTGACGTTTCACATTTGAGATTCCCGTTGATAGCGTCAACGCCACTTTGGTCGCCATGTTGGCTGAATTCCTCTAAGCATTCTTTTTCACATGAAACGAATGTGAGTCGTTAATGAATCCTTCTGTTTTTTTTTTCTATTTGCTTGTCTTCCTCTAGTGATTTAAGTGATACAATCAAATGTTATTATTTCGTTGACTTATGTCAAAGAAGATTTTTATATGTAAGGAAGCTATGGTGATTTATTTTGGCGTTTTTTTTAAAGTTCTCTTGATTACCAGCAGGACAGTGTATGCTTCGTCGGAATTCCTTAACTATTCAGGATTCCAAATTTACAATGGCGAATGTTAGATCGATAAATTCGAAAAATCGTAATTTCGTGGATTATAATTGATCAATTTACGCCAAATTCGTGATCAGCAATCCTTTTGGGGTTATCTAGCAATGTTGCAAATTTCATAGCAATCAGCACTTTGGTTTGGGCTCCAACCAGACTACAAAAGTGCAACCAACCAGTGGACCAACCAGCCAACCAACATTTTGCAATTCGATGTTCGTTATAGGCTACGCTGCGTTCGCTTCACTCGCTCAGCTCCGCCAAAAAAGTATAGCAGCCTAGTGGAGAGTGTTTTACTGGGGAGCGTCTATGAATTACGTAACGTTGGAAGAGAGACGGGAAGGTCATCGTGGCGCTGTGAATTGTCACGATCGGAGGAGGGATAAACTGTCTGTTACGTAACTAACAAACTGCTAATGGACATTATTTTAGCACTGAAAGCATCAGGAGAAAATAAGACTATTATTACACCACACCGTTCGTTGTCATTCCAAATGTTGACGTGTAAGTAGACTTTGGCCAGGCGTGCACAACCATTAAATTGCTATCAGCGCACAATCTAAAGCCAGTTTAAACAATAACAAACCACGGTAATCACGCAATTCCCTGACTAGTCACCAAGCTTACTCCGTAGTACAGGGATACATTTATGTCTAAAAAAATTTAGCATTGCTTTACAGAGTGTGGGAGGAGAGGGAGATCTTCTCTGGTGTTACACCTTGTTACTAGGGGAGGGGAAATAAAAAAAGACGAAAATAAACGTTACGTAATATATGGACGCTCCAAGATTGAATCTATGGCCGCCATTAACATTTTTCTTCATCGTATATTTTGGGCTTGTTGCCTCTTGTGCCTGGTGACTTGAACCCTTTGCACCCGTCCTCCCCATCCAGTGGCGTAAATAACGTCCCCCCCCCCAAGAAGGAGCCAAGGGAGGCTTAAAATCCATTGGAGAAATAAGTTTATTCGTCATGTTTTTAAAAACTTTTTTTTCCATGGAGCCAGGCTTTAAGCAATGCAAGAAAACTATTTGTTAAGCAAAGGTGAGCTTCCTCTAGTTAGCAATAAAACCGTAAGCAGGAAACCTTTGTCACTCATTCAGTATAAACAACACAGATTCAACATTTTTCCACGCGTTAATCACTCGCCAGTCTCAATGGAAGCTCATTCTTTGAGTTAAGGAGGGTTAGACGCTTGCTTCATAGCAGACCCTGTATTGTTGATGCGCTAAGCATCCTGTCCACACCACGCGCCATGGCTGTTTGCTGTGACGTGCACATCACGTGACTGGGCTAGTCCAATCAGAAGGCCAAACAGCCGTTGTTCTCGTTCGTCATTGGCTAACACATGGTGACGTCACAGCAAACAGCCATTGCGCATGGTTTAGATTACACGCCTATGTGTTCGTCCCCTGGTTTTTAGTAAAGGTTGTAGCTATATAAGGTTTGACCTCGGTCTCCCATGTTAAAGCTAAGCCTTCAACGATTTCAAGTTGGGTGTCAACATCCCAGCCTTCAAGCACAGTTTGCCAAGCAATACGAGAAATTCAGAAGCATGTAGTAGGCTTTCCCGTAGTTTGGTTTAGGAGCGCCAAAGAAGTGTCAGTCCGTAACAAAAAAATCGACTCCTGCATGCAGCCTCAAGAAAACCGACCGGACAATCTTGGTCATCCACCTCGATATTGCTGCCCACTCCATTTCTTTATTTGGCTCTGCCATCCTGTCAACTTCTACTCCCTGTATTCTTGCTACTGAGCCTGCCATGTTCCGTTTCAGTCTACTGATGTTTAGCATGCCTTCCTTACATTGAAGGCGGACAGATCCTGCGGCCCAGATGGTATCGCGCCTCCGTTCTTCACTTCAAGATCTGTGCATTGTCTTCTGGCTACGCTTTTCTTTCTCCTTTTCCAAAATTCGTTTCTTCATTGCACTTTTACTTCCTGGTGTGGAATGCATATGTCATCCTGTCTCCCATGTCACCCTGAGGGTTCTTTTCATGAAGTTAAAAATTATCGCCATTTAGGCTGCTCAGTATCACCTCTAAAACCCAGACAAATCTTTTGGAACCATCCAATCACCTCACTTCTCCCCTTCATGCAGTTGTTCTCTGCGACCTTATGTTTTTTGATTGTAAGAAGACTTTTGACTCGGTCTTCCATATCAACCCGCTGCAAAAGCTCAGATTTTCAATTTTAATTACACTTCTCACCAAAAGCAAATTATGGACACACAATTATGTTGTTGTCTGGTTTTATATACGTTTGCTCTCACTGACTGGGTCAGCTTCAACCTCAACAACTGACGTCAAGGTGTGTTTCTCCGAGGGCATAAGAGCGATTGGGTCAATAACACCTGCGGTGTTCCTCAAGGATGTGTCTTTCACTCGCTGCTCTTTAAACTTGTTCTCAGTGACCTTCCAACTTCTATCGTTTCTTTCAATCGGGGTTGTGCCGATGATCTCAAGCGACTTTCCCCGGCTGTACTCTACCAATCCCTTCAAGATGATATCCCATCCAACTCTTGCTTGGCTTCCATGAATGGCCTTACTCTTAACTCAGAAAAATGTATTGTACTGCAGTTCGGGCATAATAACTCTCATTTCTGAGATAACTTGCCCGTGCTGCGCTTTAACCCCCCTGACGCTTGGATACCTGCCAGTGCCGTCTTAATAAGTGATGTGGACAACTTAAATACATTCCTTAATCAGAACGTCTTAAGCAACTCTTCTACCTTGTCTCTGTAAACACTCGTTTTAAAAGAGGTGACGTCATTCTCACCGACCAGATTTTGAACCATCTTGTCGGCCTTAACACTGCAATTTCTTCTGCCTTTCTACCTCCAACACTAGGGGACATCCTTCATTATCCGAGGGAAGGTTCCATCTGACAATGTTCAGGCTCGCTTTTTTTGCAAGCTGGTTGTCAAATTATGGAACACTCTTCCAGTCTCTGTGGCGTTGGCTCCATCTTTAAATTCTTTTAAAATCATACTTGAGTGCCATTGTTCCTACTCTCTCCTGGTGCCATATTCTATACTATTCTCAGAAAGTTAGCATTGTCCATTACTGATATTAGGATGATAAGTATGATAACGACGAAAAAACACCTTCCGTCGTTGTTCAGAAGGTATTAATAATGATATTTACATAAAGGATAATATTAGTAATAACGACGAAAAATAATCCACTTTAGTTGTTCAGAAAGTTACCTTTATCGATCGCTAATATTTACTGCAAATTTCTTTTTGTTTTAATTTGAAGAACTTTTTTTTGGGATCGGGTGCCCTTCACGTTGTGAGTGATTGTCATTAGTTTTTCGACTTACAAAAAGTTATCGATGACATTTAACATGGCTTAACGTCTTCTAGGAACCCGGCTTTAGGCCTACTACACTTGGAGCGGATTGAAATACCAAGCCTTTCCTTCTTTTCCTCAATAGGCAAGAATTTGTTGGTCAGGCGTCAGGGAGGGGGAACAGGGGGGCACTGGGGGGCTTTGGTGTATTTCATGGAAATTCCATTGCTGGTTTGATTTGTACGGCTAAGAATGAATTGTGTACCAAATTTCATGCTTTTAGTTCGATTTGCAAGAATTTGTTGGTTAGCCTCAGGGAGAAGGCAGAGTGGGGACGCTTGGGGCCCTTGGGGTATTTCATGGGGGTTACACGGCTGTTTTTATTTATGCTGCTAAGAATGACTTCTGTACAAAATTTCAAGCTTTTAGCGCGATCTGCAAGAATTTGTGAGCGTGTTTGCCAATCTGTACATGCTAGACAGCAAATTTTGTTTAAAATTACAAAGAAATGGCGCATATATTAAACATCAAAACTTTCACGTTTACGTGGAATTCCCAGGTCAAACCTAATTTTTTTGTTCCCAATGTCAGTTTGTTTTCCATACACATACCCTACATTTATACATGTATTAATAAAACAAACTGCTTGCAAAGCTTGAACTCATATTTTATTGATAATTGATATATAATTAAAAACTATTACAGAAAAAACTAATTCAACTAAATTTAATGGTCAACTGCCATTTTTGGGAAGTAGTTCATGGTTCTGGAATTTCACTATCAGATTCGTCCTTTGATTTTTTGCCTTTTCCCTTCTTGCAATGATGTTTGGACACTCGGCATTTAAGCTACGAAATAAAGACAAACACTCATTAGCAGCTTGTCATTAGTGCAATTAAAACAAATTATTTTTAGCGAGTACTTACGTCCTTCTGTTTATCTCTGCAACATTTGAAATAATCTTCAGCCTATAAAAAAAGAGAGAAAACGACAACATGGATTAAACAAACATCAAAATAAGTTATGGTGTTTATGAGTTACCTTTTAAGTTTGTCATGTTTTATTCTCAGCGTGTGTTAATTACAGTTTCTTTGTTTTGTGTAACATTCACCCCATTTTTTGCATTCTTCGTGAACCGTAATAAATGATGACTCGCAGAAGGGTGGAGGGGCATAGGAGATGGAGATACGTAGAGTTCGACAATTTTGGACAAGGGCAGGAGTTACATATTATGTAGACATAAATCGCAGGAAATAAAATTAAGGAAAATTGAAAATAAGCCAACAGCAAAAATCATTTGGCCATAGCGATTAAGGCGCTATGGAAGTGATCTGGGGGCGAACTGGGTAGCCGGTTCGAATCCGGGTCATGCCACTCCGACGAAATGTAAGTGCATAAAGGTGGCTTACTGAATTACGTTATTTCTAGTGTATAAATTTCGCTGTTGGCTTATTTTAAATTACATATTATGTGACGTCACATATTTTTTTATGGAATCATGGTGAAATAGTGGTCACTGGATAAAATTGTGTCCTTGCCTGACTTGACAAAGATGTTATCATTTTCATAACCGAAAATGGAGTCATTATATGAAATAATATACTAGATATAGGCAATTACATTTTTTTATAATAAAAAGATTTTTGTGTTGCATTTTGAATTTTGTATAAAAATTAGATTTTACTGTGGACAGTTGCAGGAAGAAATAATGTGAAAGCACGAGCTAAGAATGTTTTCCATTAAGATGGTAGTCATGACTTTTACGAGATTGCGTTTTGGTTTTTGATCGTATATTAAGAAAGTTCTTCTCTGAAGCATTGTCTAAAGTCGTAATAACGCGTCGACAAACATTTTAACAAAACGTTCGTCTTAAAACATTCTTTGCATATCCATAAATCAAACAAAATTGATATTAACTTTAAGAAGGACGTTAAAGAGGTTTCAGAGAGTTTGAGACCGCAACAACCTTCTATTTAAACACGTTAGGGACTATGTTGCCAGTTCAGCCAGTCGTGCATAGAGGGCAGCAGCGGGTCTACTTGGAATATTTTGATCACTCCACACTTTAAGGAAATAATTACATCGCATATCGTAAATCCTCTATTTGTTGCCAGGGCCAGTGGTTGAAATTCAAGCTACTTTGACCCGGATACAATTAGAGACCCGGCTACAACTAAAGACCGGCTACTACTATTTCGTGATTAACAAAACATTAAAGACCGGCTACAATTGAGAGGACTCGGCCACAAATAGAGGATTTACGGTATTTGGTATAGTTTAACCTTCACAGGTCGCCTAAGACTCCAGAAGTTTAACTAATGCAAATTGTAAGCCTAATTACTCTTATATAGACTTTACTTACGAATTCCCTATGACTCTCATTACAGACATTTTAACGGCATTAAAGGAAATCTTAATCAGTGTACACATGAAGTTAGAATAAAAACAGAAAATCGCAAAGGTTAAAATTTCTAACTGCATTCTGATAAAGAATGTGCAAGGGATTGAAAATCCAATTGGCATTAAACTGCAGTGCTGAGGGTAATGCAGAGTCCATCTGGATTTTTTATTCCAGTCATTCAACCTTGGACCATGCACACAAGTATAGGCCTAGTTAGCCAATTTACAGAGTTTAATTACTTAATGTTTGTTAAGTTACTTGTTTATCAAAGAATGAAGTGAGTTGTGAATGCCATGGAATGGTTCAGACCTGGTTGTTTGGCGCACTCCCAGCAGAAGCCTTAGCGTCAGCTGGTGATAGGAACCATTTTGATTGTTAGTTCCTATCGGAAATTCCTAGGATCCTTTAATCGCCACAATCAACATGACCATGAGGCATCACAGGGGCCGTCTCAAAAATGCCAGAGATGGGCTGAGGTCAGGTTCAACCTGTGAATCTGTGCCACATGAGATAGTTGGACTAAGAACCAAGTCCCCTTGCCCCCGTGTAAGCCAGGAGTATATGAAGTAAATGAAGCAAGCAGTCTGCATTAAAGACTGGCCTTGTGAAGATACACAATGCACTAGTCTGAGAAAGAAAGAAAAGACAAATGCCCCGACTGGGACTCGAACCCAGGACTTCCCTTTTACTAGCTGGGCACTCTAACCACTGCGCTACCGGGGCGGGTTCTGGCTACAGGCTCCAGCCGAGCTAAGTAGCTGTTCAATATTTCTCAGTGGTGACGTAGAGGTCAAAAACATACACAGAAGGAGGGAAAGGAAGATTACTTCTTGGCCTCCACACTAGAAATAATGCAAGTAGTAAATAAAGAAGAAATCACAAGGTACCCGCCCCAGTAGCACCGTGGTTAGAGCGCCCGACTAGTAAAATGAAGTCCTGGGTTCGAGTCCCAGTCGGGGCAGTTGCCTTTTCTTTCTTCCTCAGACTAGTGCATTGTGTATCCTCACAAGGCCAGTCTTTAATGCAGGCTGCTTGCTTCGTTTACTCTTTACCTTGTGATTTCGTCTTTGTTTACTATTCTTTATTTCCTATTCTTTATTTCCTCTAGGTCACCATTGAGAAAGATTGAACGCTACTTAGCTCGGCTGGAGCCTGTAGCCAGATCCCGCCCCGGTAGCGCAGTGGTTAGAGTACCCAGCTAGTAAACGGGAAGTCCTGGGTTCGAGTCCCAGTTGGGGCAGTTGTCGTTTCTTTCTTTCTTTCTCAGATTAGTGTATCGTGTCCTCACAAGGGCAGTCTTTAATGGAGACTGCTTGCTTCATTTACCCTTTACCTGGTGATTTCTTCTTTATTGCGTATATGAAGAGTTAGTACCGTTGACAACAGTAAAGCTCTAACTCATGACGGGAACGGGGACCAACTCAGGGAATTTTTCGTATTAAAAACTACATGAATAAAAAAATATAAGATTTGATTTCACGACAAGATAATCTCAGTAGCAAAATGGGCTGGCATCACCTCTTCCACATCCACAGATGACTTCAATGTCGTGCCTCCAAACAAAAGCTAAAAAAAACTAAGTCCTACGAACTTTTGTGAGGGTACCTCAAGACCCAGAACAGCGTGAAAAATCACAAACCAGTATCAAAGTGGTCAGCTACCAGCCAGATCGACTCCTCCGATCAACTAAATCGGATTAAACATCTTTATTATACAGGCTGCAATTAAACAAGATCCGGATAAACACGTAACAAGATACACACCAGGGTGTATTAAATCAAAATTCGTTGCTCCCCGTTCCCATGAAGACATATATTCTCCAGGCCGGACCAAAATGGACCCGCTATAATTGCTCGATGGAAACTGAGCATATTCTTTCTGTTACGGAATTTTCGACGTGTCTTTTACCACCAATACCTCACCTTTGGCGATTGGTCGTAGCATTCCTTGGTAATATCTTTCAATTCTTGCTTGTACTGAAAAGGAAAAGAGGAAAATGGTAAAAAATGAACATTCCAAAAAACGATTTAGCGAAACACGAGTATGGCGTAAAGTCAACACCAGTATTAGGCGATGAACATTACGCCAGTTCCATTACTTAGATGCAGTTTGACGTTACTCGCACACCATTCTTTTGTTTTGCTAAACCAATACCAGGGAAAGAAACGCGTGGGTGTTAACTGCGAGTAAAACAGGAAATAAGTGTTCTTGGATGTCTTCGAAAACTGACATATGATATTCGGGTTACGACGGATCACGCCGTTTTCTGTACTAATGTGTGTAATTTCTGTGTGTGTGTGAGATTTCGTATCATAATCCCCTGACCTGGCTAAATATCATAAAGTTGTCTGTATGCATAGCGCCAAAGCGTGATCCGTCCTGACCTGGCTCACGTAGGTCAGTTTCTGATGGCACTCAAGAATACACGTTTCCTTTTTTTTTTTTTTTTACCAGAGCTGACTACCTGTGCATTTCTTTTCCGGGAAACGGAATAGCAAACAAGAGTATGGTGTGCGAGTAGCGTCAAACTGCGTGTAAATAACGGGACTGGCATAATGTATAGTGCGTAATACTAACGTAGACTTTTCTCCTTACTTGTGTTTTGCTAAAGCCTCTGACAATAGGCTATGTGAGTGAACGTACCTAGCTCGCCTGATAGGAACCCTATTCGTCCAAGAGGATAAACACTACAAACGGCTCGATTATCTACCAATCGGAGACGGGGTGGAAACATGGAAGGGGAGATGTTGTATTTATTTGCATGAATGCACTGTGTGACATGGTCGAGTCTAGGGTGCGTTTCGGCATGTAATTCTACATACAAGCTTCCGTAAACCGCATTAAAAACTTCAATGTATGTTATGAACAGGTGCGTAAACATGTTCTGCATTGTCAGATGCATTGCATGGATATCAGTACTCCTGTCTTACTGCTTACTGCTGTCATGTGAATATGAGCGTCGACACAACAACCATTCCATGTGAAGTTTTCGGGTTGAAAAGTTTACCCAATTCGTGACGCATCGAAAAACAGAGATGTAAGCTTGATCCACCCGTTACAATTGTTGAAAGCACTGTTTTTTTCATATCACGTAAATTCTCGTTTTCGTAATGTAATGAAACCATTCTTACGAATAAATTAATGCGTCCTGGTATGGACACATCAAACTTTTTCAGAAATGTTGGCTTCCACAATGTATTACCGGTTGTCATAAAATGAACGTAAACCTTCACTTTAAAGAAAACAGTTCTATGTTTTTAAAAATTAACATGCATGGACAGAAAGCGTTGAATCCACGAGAAGTACATGCTAAAAAACGAAAACTTAAAGTAAATAAAACTGCGCATTTAATAATAATAATAATAATAATAATGGAAGGTGTCGGCCAATAAGCTTACAGCTTGTTATTGGGCAAAAGCGGCAGGTGTTAAGTGGAAGGTTTTACCACCATCAGGAACAGTTTTTTTTGCCGCAGGAGGGAGGAAACCGGAGTTCCCGGAGGAAACCCTCGCGCAACGAGCGGGAAACAACCAGAGAAAACCCCGTACATATACACTTCCCCAAGATCGAACGCGGGTCTGTAAGAAGCCAGAGATGTACAGCCGGGACCAGTACGCCTATCGAATCTGACGACCCAGTACTCGCAGCTACCCGTGCACCGTACTTAACGTTCTTACCTTAAACTTGTTCTAATGCGTTTGGATACTATGAGGTGTTCTTATTTAGTAATGATTGACCGATATTGATGTTGTTCCCAGTATGAGCCGATACTATAGGTGACAGTTTTGGACACGAATCGGCAACGACTATGCAAGCCGATATGGATGGGAAATACTTCGAAAGCTCGAATTTTCCATACCGTCAGAACGAGACGTGCGTTCTGCAGTATTTCAAAGCAATGCTGGAGGAATAACTTTCTAGCTAGACTACAATTTGTGCTCGGCGCAACGTAAAGTAAATTAGTTAGAAGACAACTATTAAATACAATAAAATAGTCAAATTCAGTTTTGCATTAACGACTGCTTTAAACTTACACCAATAAATCTAACCAACTATTTTCTGTAAACAGTGGTAGTGAATCAAAACCAGATATCGAAGATCGTTTCGATGCCGGTAATTTAGTGGTTTTTTTTTACTCTTTTATTGTAAGTATACATTTATTTTTTGCCTTGTTTTTGTATCTTTGGAGTTTGTAAAGTGATGTTGTCTGTTTTGGTGAACAAGACAAGAAATATGCCGAAAATTAAATTCTGCTTCGTGTGTATGATTGTTGTGGGACAGCTGTTGTAACAGGAACTCATTTTTTTTGAATTGGCAAACTGTGGCTTTTAGATTTAGATTTTCCCATAAGGAAATTCTCCATGAGGTAGAAATATTTGCGCATTGTTGGAATCGGGTGCGCATATGGGCTAGAAACGAAGAAAACAAAACATTTGGGTACGTGTCCTTTATGGAAAGTGTGATCAACATTGATGATTCTGTGTTACTGGCTGGAAGCTACCATGGCTCCTATATTGAAAGCTATGGTATACGGTATAAACATACCTATATAGTAGCATGCTAGTGAAAGTTTTCAGACCTAAATTTTTACACACAGCTAAAAAGTAGCATGGGGAAGTGCCTTTTTGTAAAATATGGTTTGCAACTAGAAGCAGGTAAGCCTGAAGGGGCGTGATAAGTAACCTACGCCAGGTTTTCTCTTTCATGTATGACTTCTTTAATTTCAACTGTTCTGGTTGCTATATCGAATTAATCCTTTTAAATTGATTTTTATTGAAATTTTGGACGTTTTTCTTACTGGTCGATGATGGAACGTTCCGTGGACCAACCGATCCAGGAAACGGTTGGAAAATACCTGTAATTTGGTGTACGTGAGGCCGTACAAATGCTGGTGTCGTAGGTCTATTAAAGTGTCATTATAGTGTCCGCGGCCTATCTTGAGTTCTCCGCAGAACGAACACAGATAATCGATTGTACGTTTTCAGTAGCAGAGTGCCTTGTTGATATCCAAGATGGTTACAAAAACAATGGCGCCATCGATTAAAGCCACCCCATCCAGGAAGACGTAGCCGCTCATAAAATACTTGCAGGACTCAAGATACACCGCGTGCACTTTAATGACGGGTTGCCGCCAAATTAACATGCATATAGCATCTAGCCCTATTGGCGTCTCTCTCGCAGCAAGCAACGGAATGCACAAAGCAATAACGTTAAAGGGCATTTACATCCATTTTGACATGCATGTTTTACTTTTGGATCACTTACACAAAACACTAGAACCGCGGTAAGAATACGTTACGCACGTCCGATACAACAATTTAATTACTGCATTATCAACACATGGTACGGAGACCGCCATTGTTTTGCTGGAACGCACAGAAATTAATGCCGACAGATGGTGCTTATCAATTTCGACTCGCTGCCGACTGAGAAAGCTCTATTGTCTGTGAGTAGCTCGAGCGTCGAACGGCCTTAGCTGGCCGATAGTAGTGGCCAGCTAAGGCCGTTGGACGCTTGAGTTATTGGCAGCCAATAGAGGTATCTCAGCGGCTGCGAGTCGAAATTGATTAAGTACCATCTGACGGCATTCATTTCTGCGCGTTCCAGCAAAACAATGGCGGTCTATGTAGCGTGTTTTGGTGATGCAGTAATTAAATTGTTGTATCGGACGTACGTAACGTATTCTTACCGCGGTTCAAGTGTTTAGTTATTGTGTACGTGATCCAAAAGTAAAACATGCATGTCAAAATGGATGTAATTAAAAAAAAAAGGGTTTAAAGGGTTTAACGAGCCTTAACCACTCCTGGTCATCTGCCCGAAGCCCTAAGGCCCTATGTCTGCAACAGCCAGATTCTCAATGGATGTAATTGCCCTTTAAACACGACAAACAAGCCACGTGACCCTCT
>JAHWFP010217674.1:5110-27858 GCA_023313725.1 Lithobius niger | reverse complement strand
GGATGTAATTGCCCTTTAAACACGACAAACAAGCCACGTGACCCTCTATAATTGTTCAGTAAAAATGTGGGGCATCCTCGTTCACCTTGAAGCCCCACGAGGACCCCCAAATTTTTACTCAATGCAGAAGGCGCGTGACTTGTTTGTCGTGTTAAAAGATATTGTTTGTGCATTTCTCAGTTTTCTGGCTGTGAGCATGCGCTAGAGAGAACTAGATAGCACTCGCTGGGGCTAGACACTCCAAACATTCGTTTAGTGACAATCCGCCTTTAATATTTAGTTTTGAAAAATTATAGTTAAGTGCAACTCACATCTTCAATCCCGAAATTATCGATATTGTCGGTCACAGTCTGCAGAACAACTTCATCCTGGTCGTTAACCTTTAGAAGAGAAATAAAAAATCATTGTTAACATCCGGGTAATCATTCATCTTTAAAACAATCCACCCAAAATCAAAACTGGTGTAAAAAGCCCCGCCAAGTTTCCAAAAAGGATCGGCTTTTGAAGGTAGTGAGATCATTCAACCAGCGAAAGGCCGCCAAGGTTAATCCTATTAGCCAAGTTAATCGCACCTACTAATAGTTCGAAAGTTAAAATGAAAACCTAAGATTGCTACTCGCTGTAGCAATCTTCAAGTTTTCATTTAACGTCCAAAGTATTATTCGGTGCGATCAACTTGGCTAATAGGATTTGCCTTGGCGGCCTTTACCTGGTTGAATGATAACACTACCTTCAAATGCCGATCCGTTTTGTAAACTTGGCGGCTTTTTACACCAGTTTTGGTTTTGGGTGGATATCACAACTTTCATGGGACTGTGAACGTACAAAAGGTTACATCGCCTTATCTTCATTTGTACCTTTTTTTCTGGAGGAATTTTATATCTATACATTTTCACATTGATAATTTTCAAATTTACCATTGCCAATTAGCCGTTAGGCTAGCCAAATTGATACGGTTTAGTTTATTGTACGATCATTCTTCACATGCTTAAGTTTCTTCAATTCCATGGTTGCAGACACTGGCTAACAATCACTGATTTCGTTCACTTTGCTCACTCAATCAGCGCATGCCCTTTAGTTGTTTTGTTTATCCCTACAACTCCCCCGTACTTTTTCAAGATTTCGGCTGCATTAGGATTTATTCTCGACATAATAAGATACGCTTTTAGTTGCTTGCAGTTGATAGACACAAGCCGCCAAGAAATTTTAACAAGTAGACACACATACGCACGCCTTTCGATTACCTGAAGATAAATCAACTCAATATCACGATTGCGTAACCATAAATAAGCTGGGATGCCATATCCATGCATTTACTGCATATTAAGTCGCAGCTTTTGCGCTGTGTACGCCTTACTGGCAGACTTCAGTACGTAACACTATTCTAGTCATCATTATGAAAAAGGTGATTTTTTTAAGCGTTGATAATGCAGTAGAAAAAATTACTAATATATGGGGTCGTAAATTAAAATCCGAAATTGCACCGACAACAATATTATTAATATATGAAATGGATTAATTTCTTTCGTTCGAAGATATTTCGTTGGTGAACAACCATCTTTAATATCTTTTTGTAGTTTCATCGTTTAATAAAGTTTTGAGAATCACTGACTGCACAAATATGCATTACTGTGTGCGCGGTGTATCTTGAGTCCTGCAAGTATTTTATGAGCGACTATGTCTTCCTGGAGGGAGTGGCTTTAATCGATGGCCGCCATTGTTTTTGTAACCATCTTAGATATCAACAAGGCACTCTGCTACTGAAAACGTACAATCGATTATCTGCGTTCGCTCTGCGGAGAACTCAAGATAGGCCGCGAACACTATAAATAATTAATCATCAACTGCTACACATCATTCTTTGTAACTTACCACTCCTTTGGCCTTCGCCACGCACCTGAACATAGCCGTCATCTTCTTCTCCTATACGAAAATAATATTGATGTAATGTTTAAAAAAAATTAAGATTTGAATTTCCTTTTAAATTGGTAATTGCAACAAAACGTAAATTTACTTGCCTTAGTTTTCAGTTCTTTATCAACCCCATCTTCGCATGTTTTCCATAATTCCTCATTTTTCTGCAAATTACAATAAATTAACGAAATGTCAACTACACTCTTTCGTAAAAGTATGTTCACTCGTGGTAGATCCTGGCGGAAAAAAAGGACAGGGCAAGAAAGTCCGAAGGAAAAAGTTCCCGGGGGGGGGGGGGGGGGGCGGCAAAAACACGGGAAACAATACATTGGTTTCGGGTGTTAGGCATAAAGCTGTAGCAATTGCAGCAAGGTGAGCGAGTCATTGACTTCGTGTAACCAATCACTTGGACTTAATTAGCGCTTGAATCTCTTTCCTTGGGATTTTTTATTCGGATATTTGTCCTGGGACCCTCTTATCCATTTTTTCCACCATGGACCTTTTTACACCCCTTTACCTCAGACAGTTTTCAGGGATTCCCTTGTGATTTTACTTTTTATCGTAATGCTGATTTTGTAGATTGCAACTTGTGTGGAAATTAAATGCAATTTCTGAAGAATGGCTTTCTTCCTTTGAATTAAGTTGAAAATTATTAGTCACAGTGAAATTCCTTTTTTTTAAATTCTAAATGGCCTGGGTGAGACGAGTTGATTTGAGCAAAGATTTCATCACTCTGGGGCCGTAAATTCGAGGTCTCAGATGACCATCATCTCTAACATTGTACGTCAGTGAGTGAAACAGCAAAAAAAAAAAAAAAAAAGCAATTATGATTATTTGACTGCTGAAAATTACATTTTAACATTATTTCCGTTGATGCGCTCAAAAACCAGGAAAGGTTAACCACAATTTCAGATTTTTTTTCTGCTCAATAAAGTAAATAGTAGTTATGACCCAGAAAAGACTGAAACGTAATTTCGGACCATGTCTTTGTTAAATTACACCCGTAGTTTTAGACCAAAAATAAAATTCTTTAACTTATGTTTAATCATGTTAAGCTATTTATAATGAGATAATGTTAAAAGTAAATTTTTAACCCGATAAGTCATCGCATTTGCTTCGCCGTTCTGCTCACTAAAAGGCAACTTTTCCATACCCTCCCCAAATCTTTCACTGCACGCTGTTGAATATACCTTGCGATTTGCCGCAAACCCTTTTGTCTTTGCATACCGTATACGAATGGCTTTCTTTATAATTTCTGTATACATCTTCTGATTTTGACGTAAAAAGAAAACTAATACTCACCGTTTTTTCTTCATCAGTCAACTCCTTGAAGCAGTTCTGAAATGAGATTTCAAGAAAAACAAATTTAAGTAAAGGGTTCGTATCACAGGCAAATTCAGATTTTGTTGGTAGGAGGGAGGGAGGGGCAGGAGATGGAAAATGTGAATTCAAAATTGGGTCCGAATTCAACAGATGGGGATACGAACGATGGAGGGGGGGGGGGGTATGCTCGAAACCCTGCAAAACAACTATTTGGCAGCAGTTTTAGGGCCTTCAAAATACTTAAAAATACAGTTTATGTAAAAGAATTTAGGAACCAATTTACAAAAAGACTCTGATTCTGACTGACTGTTCCGTTAGCCAGTTTTTAGATTTTTTTTCAATTGTAGCAACTACCTTATTGGTCTGCAGGGTGGTTCATAACAACCCAACAGCAAAAACGTGTCTTAAGTATAAAAGGGTAGATATATCTTGGATAAGAAAAGTGCTTTTTAAGTCTTTTTTCGCCCTTGTTGGAATTAGATACGTTCATTTAGCAATTTTTATTCACCACCCTCGTTCACGAACTTTTTATGTCGACGCCGGGCCTTGGGGAAGGGTTGGGGGTTGACGTATATGTTTTGGAAATCGGTAAATCTTCCAACGGATTTACGGAGATTTACGGATTTGCTGGGATTTAAAGATTTACAAAAGATTTAAGTAAGATTTAATGATTTACATGAAGTTTTGCAAGATTTACACGGATTTGCAAATTTGAAGAATTACAGATTTACAGATTTTCACATTTGAAGATTTACATGACTATTTGCAGACTTGCTGGGATTTAAAGATTTACTGGAGATTTACACGAAGATTTAATGATTTACATAAAGTTTTGCAAGATTTACACGGATTTGTAGAAGATTTAAAGATTTACAAAATATTTTAGTTATATTTAAATGATTTACGCCTGATTTACGTGATTTACAAGATTTGTACTATAGATTTACAAGTTTAATACTACATTTACAAGATTTATAAGATTTCAATGACTAACACTAGCGCTATAGAGTTACAAGATTTACAACGGATTTATAAAGCCAGGAGGAAATTAATAAAGCATACGAAGCTTTCATTTCCTCCTGATAAAGCTATATCTTGATTGTACCAAATTTCTGGCTTTGTCGAATTCCTCGGATATACGCTACTGCTTCAGCGGTTTAAAGAATGTTTTCTCAGTGGCTCAGGTAAAGATTTTCACGCGATGCACTCAAAACATCGCAGCAATTCTCCTATTTTTCTGTTAACAATTAGGGAATATTAAAATGAAGATGTCTACATCACGCCGTCTCAAACGTAGACTTTGCTTTGAGTCGATAGAGCCAAACCGGGCACCATGTTGAAATTTCAGATGATTTCGGGCTTCTCGCTGCGGGAATGTAAACCAGGATCGTTAGGTACACGTGCCGTAAACCACTAAATCAGTCGAAAGGCTTATCTACTTTGATTTTATTAGCAGTCCATCTTCAGTTAAATGTCTTCAGTAAACAGCAGAATGTAAAAGGGAAAGCAATGTATACCTTTTAAGTACAAACTCGGATATTATTACTACCATGAGTTGGATTAAATAGAGTTTTTATTATAATTTCCCTAGAACCTAGGCAGCAATGGCTGTAGGATTCGCAGATCCTTCTTTTAAGTGAGGGTAATCAAGCCTTGGAACTCTCTGCCAGACTCCATGCTATCAGCTCCGTTCGTGGGCTCGGTCAGACATCGACTTGGGGAGGTGGACATGAGGTACTTCCTTAAGAGACCGGATTTCTGCTTCCCAGAATGGGTGGGTGAGGAAAATTGGGGAGCAAATGATAATTTTTTTTTATTATGTAAAATTATTATTTTTATCTATTTTAACATCGGACCGGGGTAGGTGGCATTTCTACTCTCCCGTTTCCCAAAGCACTCATTATTTGATATTTTAAACCTTTACTATAATAATATTATTATTATACGTTATATTATATAGTCTACTGGATGGCGCCAGACGTAATTAGGCCCTTATTTGCACATAATTAAGCCTTTTTTGTAGAATTGCGTTTGTGAGTACAATTCACCAACATGCAACATGCAAAGTAAATTTTCCCTGTGACACGGAATGATCAGGAAATATATACGCTGTGATTAGGTGAACTAGGTCAGCTTCCTTACATGTAAAAAGGCTTAACAATCGGTTTCACGTAGCATACCAAACGCGTCGTCGAAGACCGTCAAAAACTGCTGCGAGGTGCGCCGAAAGTGCCCACATCATAGCATTTATAAGTGTTAGCGGGACCCACAAGAACGTGGTAAACGTCTCATTATTACATTTCCCGGTGTTGCAGCACAAAACAAACATTAGTTTGCGGTAACGGTGACTATCATCGAAGTCTTTGGACGAGTTATTGCTGCGTCAAAGGATTGTTTTGAAGATGTGGAACTATATTAATTCTTTCCTCAAGGCTAAATGAGTTGAAGCTGCTCATTTGCTTCAATCTCAGTTGGCATTGTATTTCCTTAGATGTTTACACAAAAGGTTGTTACACTGTCTAACTCATTTAAAGGGATATACCTCCCAGTGCCATTTTTCTCGAGCCATCAAGTACGACCCCAAAGGTCTATTTCCATACCGTTAGTCAATCCCTTGGTAAAAATCCGTTTTAAAATGTGGCGTCTAGGAGATTTTCTGTTGAATAATTGCTCACTTTATTTACTGTATCCTACACGTATATGATGCTCTGCGCGCTTACAACAATCATGACGTTTCATCTCTGTGTGTGCATATACTAATTTTCTAATAATTAACATGAAATCAAAAATCTAAAAGACGAACGCGGTAAAAAATAAAATTAATTATTCCAGTAGATCGCCGAAACAAAATTATAGGACACTAGTCTAGAAAATTATAAATTGTGATGTTAAAATACAAGAATCATTCTGGTTTGTGACGACACAATCTTTAAGTTGATGAAGTTTCGTGTATATTCCCAAAGCCAACCGAGACAGCGGTTACGATCATCTATGAGAGGAACGCAGCTACTACCCCAGCCGACCTTGGCTCTAGTTTTTGCGCGGATGGCGATAAGGCAGGCGGAATGTTATAAGGCAGGCCGGGTGTCCCTTTAAACCTAGCCAACCCTTTATATATATACACACAGCTTACAGACTACTAAAACAAAACATAAAACAAAAAAAGGAACTACATCTCCTCGTATCTCTAGTTGACTTCCTCCTAAAATGCTATAGGGCAGTGACACGACGTAGTATTATTGTGTATAACTCTATGGTGGAGCCAGTAACCGGGTTAGCTGTAAGGAGCACTGGAGGGAGAAGGGAAGATCGTCTTATTGAAGCCAATGCTATTAGACTGGATTAGTTAAGCCAATAACGCGCGATTTTTGATGTTGGAGAAAACACCGTTCTTTTAAGCCTAAGAAATCAGCTCTCAAAGCACTGTCTTGACTAGAAGTGCCGTTTTTTCCGCTACATTTTAATCTAGTGCACCTTGTAGCTATTGCCTCCAAATGGTGTCTCG
The DNA here is from genome assembly GCA_023313725.1 of Lithobius niger. Classification (NCBI taxonomy): domain Eukaryota; kingdom Metazoa; phylum Arthropoda; class Chilopoda; order Lithobiomorpha; family Lithobiidae; genus Lithobius; species Lithobius niger. The sequence goes on along the minus strand of JAHWFP010217674.1, from coordinate 21,116 downwards.
TAGCCAATATGACGTCACTTGACGCTGCTCTATATAGTCAAGGATGCTTCCATATATATTTCATATGGTTTGGCAATATGCTCTGTTTGCAATGCTACTGCCGGGGGCTCCGCCAGTTCCGCTCACACGATGGCGCCAGCAGCAAGTTAAAGTTAGCGGCGGCACCAAATTAGTATTGCGGTGATAAGGGAAAGGCTGCGCCGATTGCTTGTTTCGTGCTAGGATTCAAAACGTTTGTCAACAGAACAAATTCCTTTGAAGAAGATTCGTGCAACACTATAGGCTTAACGTCTGGATACGAGATATCTCACGAAATGATCGGGAGTTGACAAAAAAAAAGACGTTGATTTGGAGCCTCACTTTGCACCGGTTAGTTCTATTTGGTTCTATGTATGTCCACAAACTAGCGGTAGCATTGGAATGCATGCACGCATCTGACAAACACTGTCAATGTATTAACTACGTTTTTTGTTAATCCTAGATTTACACCCGCTTCAGGCGGACACGTGTTAATTTAACTGTGACCAGTTTTCGCTTCGTCATGATTTGATAGTCGAAAGTAATAGAACTGCCGAAATCACGAGACGGCAACTGTCGATTTAACAGTTGGCGTAGTCTAACAGTTTTTCGTCGAGTTATGTGGTTAATTTTAGACACGTGGTGCTAAACTCTTCTTATTTTTGCTTTATTTATACTAATTAAAAAAATTAAACGTGTTTGATTCAATATTTCACAATTATTTTGTTTGTTTGGCTTTTGGGCAGCTGAATTTGGATGGCTTGCCTGCGTTACTTGTTGTTGCCTAGCAACCAGTAGGCGAGAATGCGAATGACGCGTTGCGTTGCGAACCTTGTTTTCAAATCGTTTTTAAAAATACTTCTAATGAAGTAAACATTTTCTCACTTCACTACGTTATGAGAGGAACCATAAATTATCTTTCTTCATTGTTAAAATTATTTTATTTGCTTTACGTAGCCGTAACAACATCTCGAAACGAGACCGTATCACATCATGCCCATTGAATTCAATGCTAATGCGCCAACGAGCTCGACCGATTGTGATCGCAGCGCCACTCGCAACTGGAACTGTCCCTGCCCCAAGCTCGTAGCATAGCATTGCCTAACCATATGAAATATATATGGAAGCATCCTTGATATAGTATACTTACTGGGCGAGTATCCACCCTCCTATGAGCTGCCACGCAGAAAACAACCCCAGCAACGAAAAGAACGAAGAAATAATTCATGATTGGCGTGGTTGAGCTTGAGAAAGATTGAGACAGTTTCATTCGTAATGGTACCTTTTATACTGCTTGGACATGAATCGTCAAAAATCAAACACAAAAGGCGACAAAACAGATGTGTGAATCACTGTACGCAATTGCAATGAAAATAAAGTGGAAGCAGGACACACATCGTTGACAATTGTTGATGCTGACGAATCAAGTTGCTCTAGATGTTTTCAGCTGAATCGTGAAAACATCCGAGACAATTGATTTAAAAGGATATTGAAGAAGCAGAAAAAAATATCTGCGCACACCGACATAATTTTTTTTCTGTGTGGGATTAAAGGGCAATTACATCCATTTTGACATGTTCGACTTTTGGATCACTTACACAGTACCTAAACACAAGAATTGCGGTACGTCCGATATAACAATTTAATTATTGCATCACCAAAACACGACACGGAGATCGCCATTGTTTCGCTGAACGCGCAGAAATTAATGCCGACAGACGGATCTCTTCGATTTCGACTCGCAGCCGACGGCTTGAGATCCTCACAGTCAATAAAGCTATCTCAATCGGCTGCGAGTCGAAATCGAAAAGTGACATCTGTCGGCATTAATTTCTGAGCGTTCCAGCAAAACAATGGCGATCTCCGTGTCGTGTTTTGGTGATGCAGTAATTAAATTGTTATATCGGACGTAAGCAGAGCCGGCTCAAGAGGCACGCGAGTAACGCGGCCGCGTAGGGCCCCTAGTTTAAAGGGGCCCCCACGCGGGAGCGGGAGCATTCATGTCACTACAGCGATAAGTGAAGGCATATTATTGATTGAAAATCCTTTATACTGTGTCGAAGTAAAGAGAAAATCTGCGTGATAATCGTGTGCTATAGTGCTTTGAAATGATGTGGGTCGATTGGTTGAAGCGGTGCATTACCGAAACCGAAACAAGTGGATGCTGCTGGCATTTTTGTCGGCAGCTGGCATTCTGATGAGAAAAGTGAACGGTGAAATGAATATCCCTTTCTTCCCCCCGCCCCTTCCCCCCAGGGCCCGTTCCTTTTTTCTCCTCTCCCTTCTTTTTTTTTTTTTTTGTGTTTTACCGTTCTTTCTCTCTTTGGTAACCACGGTTTTTGTTTCTTTATGTGGTTTATGTTTGTTGTTGTAGTTAGCAACAATTTTGTTTGCGATTCCCCCCTCCCCCTTCATTTTCGTGGCTGTAATTTATCATTTTTGCAACTTTATTTACTGTTTTTGTACTAATTCACATTCTTTTTGGTAATTAAAAAAAAAAGTGAAATGGGTATCAGCTTGGACCGTACGAAAAACGATTGTTTAATGATTTGAATCGAACATAAATGAACAGATCGGAAGAAAAAATTCTTTTAATGTGATCCTGGGGGCCCCAATTACTGAATTCGAGTAGGGCCCCATATTGTCTTGAGCCGGCACTGGACGTAAGTAACGTATTCTTACCGCAATTCTTGTGTTTAGTTATTGTGTAAGTGATCCAAAAGTCAAACATGCATGTCAAAATGGATGTAGTTGCCCTTTAAGTAATGAATTCAGTATTTCAGCGTTTACAAGGACTAGGCGTGTTAATCAACTTGAAGGCTACAGAAGACTACCAGAAGTTTTTTTTTTGGTGAAATCGGTGTGACACATTTGCGTGCGCAGTGCGTGCTGGAGATGGTCTGATTTCTAACGAAGTTGGTTGGAATAAACTAATGTCAGCCTCCGTTAGTTTAGTTTTAGTTTAGTTTAGTTTAGTTTAGCGTGGTCATACCATGGCCTGCTGTGCCGAGCGTCCGTCTCGCTCCAGGAATGAAGAAGATACGACGACAATGTTACTTTCCCCGTGCCCAAGCATCGTTACATCTTGTTCGAGTGATCTCTTACCCAATATTGTGCGCCACACGTCTTTATTGCACCATTGTTACATGTAACATTTTCATATTGTTAGTCGCTCATCCGCCTCCGCCTCCGGTCCAGTTTTTGAAAATTCTCGTGCGTAAACGAACTCTAATAAGCACTGCCTGCCGGCCGTGCTATATAGGTTATCGTCGATGATCACAGGCGATAATTTATTTATCTACCGATGTCCGCATCTCTGCCCGACTATAAAGAAGCATACGATGTTAATAATGATGTAGTACATGGAGTAATCCAACAATGCAAAGGCGAAAGGAAAAAAACTATTTCTTTTGCGTATAGTGCTCTATCATATCAAAAACCAAAACTGGTGAAGGGGCCGCCAAGTTCCGAATGGTTCGGCCCTTCAAAGGAGTGATATCAATACACCAAAACATTCGCCAAGTTAATCGCACCGCTTAATAGTAACTCGAAGGTTAAATGAAAACTAGAACATTGCTACTTTGATATTTCGGAAGAGATTACGGAATATAATGTTGGAGATGGTTGTGTCGGAAGTCGGTGCGCAAGGGCGCCCGTTCATTGAGGGAATTTGGGCTTCAGCCACCTCCCCCCCCCCCCACTTTTCCCTCATTTTGGAAAAAGGCACTTCTCCGTATGACGCTTTACCTGTATGCTGAAATTTAGATCTGGCAATTTTCCCTAATCAGCTGCAGAGGTGTCTTTATACCCTATGAGAATTAACACAGGAGCCTGGTGATTAGCTAGTTACTAGTAACACTCAACGTTATTGAGGGCACTTTTGCTCCATAAAGAACATGTTCCACATTTTCGTGTTGAGGTTCTCTTCGTTACTGGACCCAAGACACCTGATTCACACGATTTGCAAAGATTTTCTACTGCATGGGAAATTTACACCAGTACGCTGAAATCAGGTGTAAGTTGGTTTCAGTTAAAAGACACAGTCTGCTAGTGCGGCCGCCTTTTTTTCATCACAATCATTTTTTAACAATCGGATGTCTGCAATCGGACGATCTACTATTACTTGGCGGCGACACACTAGCGTGTGTCTAGATCAAAGCCAGACCCCACATTTCAAATCTTTTCATGCCAAACAAAGGAAGAATAATGTAAAGCGGCACACTCGGCTATTCTCTTGGCTATATTTTTTAGTGTTCTTCAGTCACCTCGTCTGCTTTACGTTCAACACCCTCCTGATGATACACATATAATTTTTTCAAGATTTTCAAGTTTCCAGCCGTGGAATTTCATTATTACTTTCCAGGATTTTTCTAGGTTTTCAAGGACTGCACGAACCATGGATTACGTGCAGAGTAGTGAGACGATTAGTGTTTAAACATTTTCCAGCGATGTCGGTTAGTGAAGTAGAATGCACCAATTATTAGCTGATCTATTGACTGCAAAAGTAAAATGGTAAAAAATATTGGAACACAGCAGTAAGGTTTCACGCGGACTAAACAGTACGGCTACGTTGCAGTATCTGAACCCTTACATGAAAGTTAATTTGTGTTCCTTTGCTGTCTTGACTGCGGATCAGTTAAACCTTACCTTACGCATCAAACGAGTTCGTTTTTTGTTTTCTAATTCGTTCTACTTTGGCTTACCGTACAGTTTAGATTAGCTAGTTTTTAATGTTTTGACATACCAAGTTAGTATTCTGTACTCCGTGCAAACGCACTAAATTTCACTCGTGAATTTCGCTCGAATTTTGTTGTGAAATGTGGCATTGTCGGCGTTTTGACTTGGATTGATGAACGGACTTACTGAATGCTGGCTTTCTCAGTGATTGTTTTTTTTTAGACTTCATGCAAACTTCATTGTGACTTTCCGGGGCTACACCAAAATATCCGTGGGAATTTCTAGACTTTACCAATCAGGAAGGGATGAGAAGGGGGAGAAAAGGAGAAAGAACGGTAGGAGGGAGTGAAGTCACATTTCGGGGGGAAGGGAGGGCGGATTATCTGAGGGGGGAAGGCGTATGTGGGGGATGGGGGAGGAATGCATTAAAACCAAAGGCCAACCTGGGGTGCCAGAGAGATACCGACCCTATACACTGGTGGAGTCTGGATGGGGGTGCAGTGGGGTGTGGGGGGTGTTCGGGGGCACGGAAGGGGGTAGTGGTGTACGGGTAGGGTGGAAAGAAGAGAAATCAAAAGTGCCAGTTACTTTCCTAAGACGACAAACCACCGGGAGAAACTAAGTTCGGGAAATTCAAGCATCGTGCAGCATGCACGGGTCCACCTAGTAAGGTCCAATTTACAAAAGGAAAAATTTATTCAGCCTTCTTAATTCGTTCGGCGTTCGTGTAATAATATCACGATACATGCCGCCCCTAATTTGCTTTTTATTCATTGTCGGAAATCACGTATCATTGTTGACAGTTTTTAATCCACAATGGTAGTTTCGCCTTAATTAGGTGATGAAACTGAATGGGGCACCAATAATTTCAAACCTGGAGTCATAGAATGATCAACTTTATGGGCATTTTGGGTAAGTGAAAATCCTACTTTTTCATTAGTAGTGTATTAAGTCGTGAAATAATGCTTGACAGTCATCTTGGGCTTAATGCTTGGACTAAAATGTTTTCTGGTTCTGTTAGTGTTATTGCAGCTGCCAAGTGCAACCACCGCTGATTGTATACTATTGTAACAGTAATTATGCAGTTGGTAATTGTCTAGATTAGGGGCACCACGCCAAATCACTTAATATTTGTACTAACCAACGCTATTCTTCATCCTAACACCATTTCGCATCATAAAACCCGGGGGAAAAGGGTGTAAGGTTGTTAAAAAATATTTCAAAAGACGGAAAATGCTAGTCACATACGTGTTAAAGCAGCAGCGGCGACAGTCATATTGTGAGGGAAGAAGGGTAGCCAGAAAACCCGATTTGCACCTCACTAAAATTTTACGGAAACGTAACCTAACCAAACCCTAACCTAACCAACCTAACCTAACCTACCTAACCTAACTGACAATAACAACAAAACCACACGAAACTGGCAATAACAAAACAACAAAAGAAAAATTTCCGCAACGTTTGTTGTTGTGAAAATCGGGTTTTCCGGCTACCCTGCTTCCCGAATCAAACACCTCACAGTTTGGCTGCCACCGCCGTAGCTTTAGCGTGTCTGTAACAAGCATTTTACGTCTTTTAAATAATTTTTTGAGAAGTTTATAGACGTTTTCCCCGGATTTCGTGATACGGAATGGTTTTAGGATGAAGAGTAGCGTTGGTTAGTACAAAAATTAAGTGATTTGGCATGGTGCCCCTAATCTGGATAATTACCATGTAGTTTAGCCGAACTACGATAAATCACTTATTATTTACTAACAGACACAGATTAACATCGTCTTCCCATTTCACACTAAAAACCCGGGGAGAAATTTAAGTTCTGAAAAAAAAAATACTAAAAACACGTAAAACGATAAAACGGCCGTGTTAAAGTGCCAACCAGCTTGCAGGATGTACAGAGTAGCAAGAAAACTTGAGTTACATCACAATGGAAGGAGACCGAAATTGTTTTTTTTCTGGAACACCACAGCAAAAACATAACCTAACCTACCAAACCTAACCTAACAACAATAACAAAACTACAGGAAACTGATAATAACCAGAAAAAAAAAACACACAAAAGAAAAGCAGGAGAGATTTTCGCAATCCCCAATGCCATATCGTTGAAAGGTAGGCAACGCGAGGAAGGCATCATAGTTTGGAACATATTTTCCGTTTTCTCGAAATCGCTTTTTTTGCTACTCTGCATCTGGAAAATGGACGCCGCTTTAACACGGCCGGGACTATCGTTTTACGTGTTTTCAAACTTTTTTACGTGTTTTCAAAACGTGTTTAAAGAACTTCAAACACATTTTCCCCGGATATTATGGTGTGAAATGGGTCGAGGATAATGATCTGCGTCGGTACGTACCAAAATTGGGTGATACAGCGTGGGTCGGATAAATTACATAATAACCATTATTAACACTCACCAATTTCCCCCTCCTTCGCCCCCCCCCAAAAAAAAATGAGCCGAGAAAAAATCCTTGAAAAACAATTTATTTATTCTTTGTAACTTTTTTTGGCGAACCATATATTGTGCAAAACATGAAACGTAATCGTACGGTACGTTGAAAATAAAGTGTGGTGTGTTTACAACAAGGAGCGTACAGGGATAGGGTAAAATTCCTCCCTCCCCCACCTCCCCAGAGAAAGAATATTTACATACTCCACTGACACTCACTAGACAAGTACCTTATAACTCAAAAAGTGGATTGATTGCTAAAGTTTACATTAAAAAAATCCCTTGTGACGTTTTGGTAACGAATGTTACCTTGACGGAGCATTGCAATGACGACAGTTGCAATACCTGTCTTATATAGGTGACGTCATGGTGCCTCAACTGTTCAAGAACTCAATGTTGCAATTACGCGCATTTTGATCGCGGGATACAATAATTTAACCACCAGACAATCAAAACAAAAAAAAATAATAATCTGATGGTTAAATGGTCTGTTGTAGGGTTCCGTATTGGGGCCACTGTTGTTTGTGATATACATTAATGATCTGAAACCAACGACTGTTTGGGACGACAGACCTTGCTTTAAATTTACGGATGACGTCAAATCAAGTTCAAGTATTATTAATTTCCAGGAGGGTTTTTTTTTTTATAATCAGACATCGACAGAATATTTAATTGGCCCACGACTTGGCAGCTCCCTTTATCACAGGGTAAATGTGGTGTCCTTCATGTCGGTGATTCCAACCCCGACTTTGTTTACCATTTGGATTCTCTCCCATTAAATTCCTTGACCATGGTGAAAGACCTTGGTGTTTGGTTGACCAAGGATCTTAATTCATCTTCACATTGTGCGAAGGTCTCTGCTCTGACGCCGTCTGGATTTTGTGAAACGTTGCTCGCGCAAAATCTTCTGTTGCTAATCTGGGTTGGACCTATAAGGTTTACGTTCGTCCAATACTGGAGTATGCAAGCCCAGTTCGGTCACCGTATCTCGTTAAGGACATTGAGTGTATTGAGGCGGTGCAACGACAATTCACACGTGGTATCTGTGAGGTGTCTCATATTGATCACCTGACCCAGCTTGGCCTACAGTCCTTGGAGCCACGCCGTCTCTGGACAGATTTAACTCTGACTTTTAAAATTGTTAGGGGTTTGTTGTCTGTCGATGTTCCACTTTTTGATTTTTCGACGTCAACCAGTACTCGGGGTCACTTCCTCTAACTTTCTGGTGGTGTTCCACATACTGAGATTAGAAAAAACTTCTTCGCTCATCGAGTGATCGAGCCATGGAACTCGCTTGCTGAGGACACAGTGTCCGCACCCTCCGTCTCTACCTTGATCACCAGGCAACCCCTCCATAAATTTCTAAAACGAGCATACTAACATAACCATCTTCAGGAACGGCGTTAGTGGCCCCCAAGCCCTGCCTGTCTCCTTGTCCTTTGGGCTAAACAGATTATTATTATTATTATATTGTAGACGCGTAAATAAAATTGCAACCGCCAAATTAAAAAAAAACTTTGCTCGTTAAATAAAGGGGTAAAATGGCATTTACCGCTTTTTTATGTTGGATTCGTTCCCTTTTTTTTGCTTTCGTTTTCTTTTATTTTGCCTTCGTTTTGAGTTATACTGTACGCAATACAAAACGGAACGAAAGCAATTTAAAAGGGAACGAAACCAACATAAAAAAAGCTGTAAATCCACTTGATTGGCTTGCACTCCCGCAAGGGAAGTCAAGGAGGCTTAAGAAAGCATAAAAGAGTCTAATCAACTTAAAGTTTTGAAATTGAAAACAATAAAGCTTGTCTTTCTTAGTTAACTGCTATTGAAGAGCAGGACTTAGAATTAAAAGAAGGGGATCTTGAAGCCCAAAGTTTACACGACGAAAAAGTTTCGATTGAAATATTTTGAAGTTCAACTAAGAAATTGTGAACTAGAACTCGGAACACAAACGTTTGGAGAGAAAACAGCCCCAAATTTTTTTTCTCCTACTGTCACAACTAACCCTGACAGGCCTGAAAAAATACACATGCCCAAATGGAAAGTATGACGGTTAAGGTATCGGCGAATATCTCACTCAATTCAAGAGGACGGCTAGGTAAGCTAGAATTCCCGAACACGAATGAACACCGACGGACGAAGAGTTACAGTTACTCATAGGCAGCATCTTTATACTCAATTGTGCGTGCAGCTCATTAAAATTGAATCCATTGTTTATGAGGGAGTTGTTCGTTTTGAAGCTATTAAAACTATTACCAGACACAGCTTGCGTAGCAAATTTCATGCTTTCAGCTCGATCTGTTTGTTCAAACCTCAGGGAGTTTGTTCAAGAGTTTGTTCAAACCTCAGGGAGCAGACACAGGCGTGTGCTGGGGTCGCTTGTGAAAATGTGATGGGGGGTTCCATGGCTGCTAAAATTTGTACTGGTAAGAATGACTTGTGTAGCAAATTTCATGCTTTCAGCTCGATTTACAAGAATTTGTTGGTCATTAGTCCAGCATCCAGGAGGGGGGGGGGGGCACTAGGGGCCCTTAAGGTATTTCATAGGGGGGGTGGGTTCCATAGTTGATTTGATTTTGCTGCATAGATTGGCTTGCGTACCAATTTTCATGCATTTAGCTCGATCAGGATGAATTTATTGGTCAAGAATAAGAAAGGAAGCACAGTCGGTGCGTTGAGGGGCACTGGGGAGTTCCATGGAATTCCATAGGAGTTCTTGGGAGTTCCATGGCTGGTTCGATTTGTACTGCTAAGAATGATCTGAGTACCAAATTTCATGCTTTCTGCTCGTGATATGCATGATTTGTTGCTTAACAGCTGTTCAATTAAGGGGGCACCTACCCTAAAAATATTCTGCCCACACAAAATTTTTTTAGGTTAGTCTGGTGCAATAATATGTATTCTACGTGCTACAACACTTTTTTTTTGTTAACCGAGACCTTGTATGGCTAAAAACACATGGCTCTAAGATTATTTAACTTTGCGTAAGGTTATAAGTTTCACGTTCGAACTGGATTTTCTCAGAACGCGAATATAGCTAGCGGTCAATCAATAAAAGCACCATAACTATACTTAGAATTGAGATAGTGGTTTGAATTTTTTTACAGAAGTTCCTAGGTATGGTGACTACAAAGTGAACCAAAATCATACTTCTACCCACTTCCGGTTTAGTTTTTTAAAAATCCCTAAATTTTGGCTATATAATTTTATAATATGTGCAAATTGTAATTATATTTTAAAATATAAAAAATTGTGGTATCAAAATTATTTTGGTTCACATGGTAGCCCTATGTGTACTGATGATTTAGAGCCCAATATCGTTCATGTGTAACAATTTTTACCGCCTTTATCAAAGTAGCAGTTTAAAAGTGTAATAAAATTTACCAAAAATGTACTGGTCCTGTACTCCCACAAAAATAGAATAAATGAAAATTTAAAATATTTCCTAGACTTGTATTTCTACACACTTTAAGGTAAAAAAAAAAATTATGGCTCTAAGACAATGACACTAAAAGAAAAAAATTTCAAAGTTAGGCCTCTGTTTAGGGTAGGTGCCCCGTTAATTATTCAGGATTCCAAAATTACAATGGTGAGTGTTGCAAATAAACTCGAAAAAGCATAATTTCTACCATAACAATTGGTGGATTTATGGCAAATTCTAGCTCGACAATAGGTTTGAGGGTTTTAAGCGATGTACCAAGTTTCATTCCAATCTCACCTTTAGTTTAAGCTTCACCCGGACTACAACAATTCAACCATCCAACATTTTGCAACTCGGTGTATGTTATAGGCCATGCTACCCTTGCTTCGCTCTGCCAATTAGGGAAGTTTTAAGTAATCAAATTATTATTTGCAAACTTGGGATGTCGATTTTTTTGTATAAAAGATACTGGAAGTACCCTGGATCTCGTTCCAGTTAAGCTGGCCAAAAACTGGCACAAGTTAAGGGAATTTGTTTTGTGTAAAACTGGACTAAGCAAAAAAACCTGTGAAGTTAAATCATGTGAAGCCAGGTTTGATTAAGCCAAACGGATTGCTGAAAAAGGGCAGTTTGTGTGAAGGTATCAGTGACGAATTTGGTGTTAAATATCTGACCGTGTTAATAACTATGTGGAAACCTAAAAATAGACTTGTATCATATCATAGCAAACCGAATATAGAAAACAATCTGTCCCATGTTCCGCTAGTATTAGCTAAACATAGTGACTGGAAAAGTAAGAAGATCACTCATGAGCCTAGCTCTTACGGGTAGTTTCATGGGGGCAACGGCGCAGTAAGCCTCTTAGAGGCAAGCAGAAGATTCTAACCCAGAAGACGTCACTGAATTTCTAGAATTAAAAGGCATCATTTGTTTGAAGTTAAGCCTCTTACAGAGTCTAATTTTCAAAAGGTTCAATCAACAAGGCTGTTGACCTTGAAGCAGTTAATCATGGTCAAGTTGCTGATACAAGCAATAGCTTTACAGCAAATGTTAAGATGTTCAACAGTAAGACTCTTCCAAGCGGTTTAAAGGTTAATGCTTCACTAGGTCGTTCCTTTCGGTAAAAAGAAAATAGTGGTTGGGTGTTCCTTTAAACCTACCATTGTGATGTGTAATTAAGAAAAGAGCCTGTCAATGTATTTCGTGTTCGTAAGATGCTCCAAGCACGAGGAGATTGCTTATTTCACTTATGTTTTTTTTTTTTTTTTTTTAGCAAGAATGGGAATATCCACCCAAAACCAACACTGGTATAAGAGAAGCCACCAAGTTTCCAGAAAGGGTCGGCCATTGAAGGTAGTGATCTCATTCAACCAGGGAAAGGCCACCAAGGTTAACGGGCAATTACATCCATTTTGACATGCATGTTTGACTTTTGGATCACTTACACAATAACTAAACACAAGAACTGCGTAAGAATACGTTACGTACGTCCGATATAACAATTTAATTACTGCATCACCAAAACACGACATTGTTTTGCTGGAACGCGTAGAAATTAATGCCGACAGCCGGATCTCTTCGATTTCGACTCGCAGCCGATTGAGATAGCTGTATTAACTATGAGGAGCTCAAGCGTCTGACGGCCTTAGCTAGCCACTACACTGCCAGACGCTTGAGCTCCTCACAGTCAATACAGCTATCTCAATCGGCTGCGAGTCGAAATTGAAAAGTGACATCTGTCGGCATTAATTTCTGAGCGTTCCAGTAAAAAAAATGTCGTGTTTTGGTGATGCAGTAATTAAATTGTTATATCGGACGTAAGTAACGTATTCTTACCGCAATTCTTGTGTTTAGTTATTGTGTAAGTGATCCAAAAGTCAAACATGCATGTCATAATGGACGCAATTGCCCTTTAAGCCTTTTAGTCAAGTTAATCACACCGACTAATAGTTCGGAAGTTAGATGAAAACTAGAACATTGCTACTTGCAGAAGCAATCTTCAAGTTTTTATTGAACGTCCAAAAGATGATTTGGTGCGATTAACTTGTCTAATAGGATTAACCTTGGCGGCCTTTCCCTAGTGGAATGATATCACTACTTTCAAAGGCCGACCCGTTTTGGAAACTTGGTTGCTTCTCTTACACCAGTTTGGTTTTGGGTGAATGTAACAACTTTCATAGTACTGAACGTCAAAAACGTTACACTGTCTTATCTTCATCTCTACGTTCTTCTGGAGGAACTTTATGTCTATAAATTAGTGATAATTTTCATATTTGCCATTGCCGTATTAGTCGTTACATAAACAAATTGACACAGTTTGGTTTATTGTATGTCCATGATTCACTTGTGTAAGTTTCTTCCATGCCATTTTGCGCACACTGGTTAATAAACATTGATTTTCGTTTGCTTCGCTCACTCACTCAGCACATCCCCTTCAGTTGCTTCCCGAGCTTAATAGACGCATGTTATCTTAAAACTGTTGTATGTGCCTTTATCTTTTTTCTTTAGGAGTTTTAAGTCTGTAAATAATTAGCCGTTACATCAGCCATAGTGATAATTTTTCGTTTGCTTTCTTCGTTGACATTTTTTCATCTAGAAATTCCTTAAGTTCACTGTTAAGGAATTTTGTTTTTTTTTAGGTTATTAATATAAACCCCATTGACTCGTGGATATTCGTATTGTTGTGTAACTATCATCTAACGAGCATTCCTATTTGTCCTTCGTTGAAGTTCAGCTTTCAGTTCGTCCAGACTTTTACAATAAATCTAAGGACCATTGTGGCTTAAAATCTTTGGTTGCAACAAGGAAAAGAAACGAAATTAAAATTCCTTGGCGGCGAATTTCAAAATCCTCCCACGCATTTGTCCGAGCCATTCAAGCCCCAAACAACAAAAATAAAGTGTTCAGATCACAATGCATTCGTGTGTCAACTTTCAACAGTGTAGATCTTCCCAATTTTTAGCTAGCCGTGAATAATAAGTCTATGGGATTTAGGATGGGGGAAACGTTACTGACTGACTAACTAGTTCAACGGTATCAGGAAAATAATGTTATTGATGCTTCTTTCTCTCTATGAATGGTCGGTACTCATCCTTTAAATTTTAGTTTTGTTTTATCCCTGCACCTACCCTTTACATTTTCCACAATTTGAAAGATTCCGGTTGCTTTGGGATTAAGCCTTAACATGACAAAATATGCTTTTATTGTCTGCGCGGCGTATCTCGAGTCCTGGAGGGGGCGGCTTTAATTGACGGCCGCCATTGTTTTTGTAACATTCTTGGATATCAACAAGGCACTCTGCTGCCAAAAACTTACAATCGATTATCTGTGTTCGTTCTGTGGCGAACTCAAGATAGGCCGCGCACAACAGAAACTTGTATGCTAGTGAGGCCGTCTTAATCAATCTTTTAACAATCGGGTGCCATCAATTGGATGATCTACTGTTACTTGACAGCGACACATTAGAGTGTGTCTAGACAAGAAAAACCACTAGGGACATTTTGACTTCTGTAGTTCCGTCAGGTCTCCTCTAGTACATTTTAGGTTTTAAGTGTAGTGTTATATATGCTTGTATTTTGTTTACCTTTTTTATTTTATATTTTCTTTCTCTTTTGCACTTAGCACCTATAAACATTTTGTATGTTTGGTTCTAAACAAACCAAAACAAAACAAATACGATAAATCTTGATGTATTTAATCATTCTGGTAAATGTAATATTTTCGTCCTTTTTCAGGTTCCGTTTTTTTAGGAATTTGGGTTTTGAGGCAGTCCGGGAGTACTAAAGGAGAATACGGTACAATTTTTTGTTTTGTTTTAATTCATTATTCTTGCTTACGTTGTAACATTGGTGTTGTAATAACAAATTTGTCCGGGACGGCTGCATTGGTCAACTGAGCATCTCTCTGCAACACTGAACCATTTTTCCCCAAAATAACAGTAGCCTGTATTTTACTCTATAACAGGAGTGGCAATGACTCGCTTTGAAACGAAACAAAGAGAGTAAAATAAAAACGGAACTTAAATAATTTAATTGGTTAAGTAATTAATTAATTAAAAAAAAACCACCCTTTTAGATGCATAATGAAAGCGCAGTGTAGCCACCAGTTGCCTTTTCATTCCCGTAACTCGTAAAGCATTAGTAACACTGGATCGGAAGGACTGTACCTATCTACCCTATTTTTTTATTATGATTTTTTTGTACTAATAATTTAGTTGCGATCCGAGTTTCTGAAAAAAAATGCTTAATCTTCTATTTCCATGGTTGGTAGGGGATTCGGTAAAAAAAAAAAAGCCTGTACGATTCTGGCTTTCCGTGATGCACATTTGATAAAATAAAAATTAACAAAATGATGTAAAAATGAAAGATTTATGCTAACTGATTGCCGATCAAAATTGTAAGAAACTTGCCTGAATTATAAAGTGTGATTGCGATATAACAAACCCAGCCTCAGAAATTCTGACACCTTCAGTGTACCTTATTGTGTGAACGGGTTTATCTTGAGTTCTGCAGTTATTTTATGAGTGAATTACGTTTTACTGGAGGGGGCGGCATTACTCGACGGCCGCCATTGTTTTTGTAACCATCTTGGATATCAACAAGGTACTCTGCTACCAAAAACATACAATTGATTATCTGTGTCGTTCTGGGGAGAGCTCAAGATAGTCCGCGAACACTATACGTATGACGTGTTATGGGACTATCTTGCGTTTTGTTGGCATACAGTAAATTAAAATTTGTCAGCATACAGTAAATCAAAATTTGCCGGCATACATACAATAAATTAAAAATTGCCGATTGCCTCAAATCGCGCCAGCTTACAGCCTCCTTAGATATACACATTAACAGATTTGCCATTTAAGCTAACCAACCCTTTTGAAACTAACACTTTTGCGAACTAACCTTTTTGAAAACCAGCGCTTTTTTTAAAAAATCAACTTTTAAAAAATACTAACTCTTTTAAAAACCAACACTTTAAATCCAACCCGTTTAAAATTCCTTATACAACGGCTGTGACGTCACGCTAACTCAACGCCATGCTAAATTTCCGTTGGTTAAATCCCGTTAACCAACACCGGAAGTGTGCGTCATCGCAAAAAGTGTGGGTTATCAAGTTACCTCACACTTTTGCCGATAACCCACACTTTTGCCAATAACCCACACTTTTGACACTTCCGGATCACGCGACCGGGAACGCACACACCAACGACCAAATCGTGAAAAAAGAAAACGTAACGCAATAAAAACGTACAAAGCTTAAATACTTAAAAGGAATGAAATCCCATCCCTGGCCAATATCTAAGCCATTCACGCTGCGTTAACTCCCCCCCCCCTCCCTCCACAAAGTAAAATGCAATGACCTTCATTCATCCCAATACCCTATTACCTAGTTTTTAAACAATTCTCAAACTACAAACGCTCAAAATGAATTGCATACCTTCCCAGAATGTCATT